>CALYCR020001503.1:0-25000 GCA_944470395.2 Schistosoma turkestanicum
CTTGTGCCAAGCTTTACTTTTCTCCTGTAGCAAGCGTTCACTGTCTCGCTTGACCAAAGTTCTTCGCTCTCCTGGTGTGTGGTCTTTCTGAAGTACATTGTCTAGAACAGCACTCCCACTGTTTGCAAGTGATCATTTGCTGTCAACCTCCATCATCCCCTTGACCATAGGATATGCGCGTGTAATTTGCCCTAGTGTAGCAAAGGTGGGGTTCATTCTTGTCCTGCCTAAGTGTGTTCGTTTATGACCATGTTAAACATGACCATGCCATAGTTACTATTTCCTATTGGTGTATGGACGTAAAGATTTTCGACCAGGAGCTGACCGTTTGTTGATTAATGATCCAAGTTTGAGGATTTTCTGTCCTTAGTCCACCTAGCGGCATGGCATACATGATCAATAAACCCAGAGCTTCTAGTAGCTGTGTCAAGTGGTCTTCGGAACCAACCAGTGGAAGACGTACTCTGTTTCCTGAGATTCGGAGATGGGGCTTTGAAATCTCCTGATGAGAGTATTAGGTCAAACCCAATGTGTGGTAGTTGCAGAGTTGGTTCAGTCAGTCTATCTTTCTGGGCTTTAGTACTTGAGGGGGCCCGTAAATCCCTCCAATCAAGTATTTTGTGCCATTTGTGGGTGAAAAAAACTTGGTTCTGTCACCTATGTTAGTTGGGTGTCGTGTAGTCTTTCGGCTTTGAAAAGGCTGTTAATATATACAGACACTTCGCCTCCGGTTCGTTGTACCCTGTCGCATCGGTAGAGTTTCATGTCTTGTACACTAACTTCATCGTCTAAATTGTCGGGGGATTGTGGTCTACGGATCCATCTGAGAGCAGATATTCCTGATTTCTAATAGATTGCCTCTTAGTCCCGTTACTCTGATATATAGGCACTTGGTGGTTTGTCTCATCACCTGGTGTACCTCTGCAGAAGTTGGCCAGTTCTTTGGGAACATGCCTCTGTAAGTTTTTTCGCCTGTACAGTGCATTCAGTCAGTGAAACCGCTATCTTCGTGTCTTGTGCAGAGGGTTGCTGACCGAGGTAAACTTTCATTTGTGTGCGTTCTTATCTTAGTCTCCCTGTTGTTGTCTTGTAATGTGCCGATTTACTGCGTGTTCTTACGTTTCGTAATAAGCTCGCTCAGACTATATTTATTAAAATGACGTCTGAAGGTTAATAAATCAGGAGATGAATTCGAAGTATCGTATACGTTTATTGTAGCACACCACAATAAGGATGGCAGACCACGGACAGACCGGGCAGACACACTAGCGAGCGAATATGCGAATGAGCGAATGAATTAATAAGATTAAAATGTTCGTATATATACAAAGGAAAATGTCTGAGTCATCGTGGTATTTAAGAGATTAATATTAAAGCGAATAGGATGCATATGTGCGTAGGCGTTAAGCAATGCTCAGTCATACTAGCTCATACAAACCAGATAATAAAAAATACCAATGGTACATATGAGTTGTTGCTATACAAATGGCTTGGTTAAAGAAATAAATCAAAAGGGCTTAAGCAAATTAAATGTAAGTGGATACAAATAAATGTGGAGGCACTACAGTCTCACATATCCAGGCCGTCCTCCGCAACACATAATGCGGCTAGAGAGATCTTCCTTCGATCTGTTTCAAGCATGAAGCGCCCCAGTTAGCACTTCCCGAAGTCCACAGCCACCAGACGTGGTGACTCACTGGTCGTGAGGTGAGACGAGCGAGGCAGTCGGGGAATGCTAGTTGCCGTTGTGGTGTGAAGGCTCATGCAACCTGACAGCCTTCGCTACTGATGCGATTCATGCTCTTCAGCCTCGTCCAAGTTACCATTAACCAATTCGTTCATTCCGTCAACTACCATACTGGCTTGCTCTTGGGTGCCTGATGATGTCCTGGCCACTGATCATACTGACCACTGTTTATCATGCCTGAAACAGATCGAGGAGAACAATTTAACTTACTGTCTGTGGGTTGTGAGGAGGATATCTTCGGCACGACTTGCCGAAGTTACCATCACGAGGGGGTTTCCCTCCAGCGACATACTTACCTTCTGAAAGACGGCATATATTGGCCGAGGTACTGCACATTTCAGAGATTGTGCAGCACTTGTCCCATTTTTCTTCTCAAAGGCAGTCCTACCTTCTATAAGATGGTTTCGACACTGGAACAATAAACAGAATCTAGCATAACATCCCTGCACTGATTTGTAACATTTAAGCAAATTTTAGTGTTGTCGTTTCCCTTCTTTACACTCACCCACTGCTCCGTACTGTCAACAGATACTGTGGACGGGTTTAAAACAACCGCCAGTTATGTCAGCGTGTTGGTTCGGGTTGTGGCTACGTCTATTCCCTTGATTTAGTGATGGGCAATAAGTACAACCTATATGTTCAATAGTCCAAAAGGTTGCGGACTGGACACTGAGTGCACTTCCATTCAAATGTATTGAGACGACTAATGACCTACACCACAATGTTGACCGGTTTTTATCTCAATATATCATAAAATATAGATTTAAACGTTGTTTGAAAATAATATGGAGTAGCACCTGAGTATCTGCATGCTAACCGCTTTTATGTTGTATTACTAGATTCCTTCAGTCAACTCATGCAACTCTATAGCTCGCCTTCTAGCGACCACAGTTGTGAAATTTATCACGGAACAAGACTGGTATTTTCATCCTAATTTGATTTGCTCACCTTAAGTAACCCAAAGAGTATGTTTTCCGCAAAATTTACTTTGTATTTGTACTTTTATTGAGTTTTTATTGCACCTACTTACTTGAAACATTCACGGTTAAATTTTTGCCCAACTTTGGTCAGTTTCTCAGCTTCTTGCCAACATGTTATTTATCGGACGAATTATCCGAAGAAGCTTTAACTTATAACGCTTAGGCTGTCAATGACAAATGAAAAGCGGTACGTGACGCGACGAATGCAATGGGTGGTACCTCAGCGTTTGAACGAATCTAACTCACAGGTCATTGAGAGCATTCAAGAAATCGGTTTGTTAGGTCATGCAGAGAAAATAAATGGTTGGCTTCCTACTGGTGCTTATTGACAACTTCATACAAAACCGCGCCCAATGATTATCTGTTGCCTCACATTCAGCCTTAGCAGCCACCTTGAAATGTAAAACTTTCTTTTCAAAAGTCGAAAAAATCCATAAAGTTGAAAAAGACACTCGTAAACAAGCTATTATCACTCCCTTTGGAATCTGAAAATATTCGCATATGCATTCAAATATAAGGCTGTTACACAAAACGCTGAGAAATTCATTTATGATGTTTTGGAAATCTAAGATTTGTGAAACATTATCCTGGTGAATGTCTAGTCGTAAGTCTAGACACAGAATCTAATCTCCAGCTTCTAGATTTTGTTTTCAGAATATGGCATCATCATTAAAATCTGGAAAGGTCAGTTCGAAGCCGATTCCTTTGTCTTTCTCAGGCATACTTTTGGCGTTCAAGGTATTTGCCCTTCAGGTTATAAAGTAATGGTCTTTTTTGCTAGCACAGAACCGACTAAAGTCAAGCAACTAAGCACATTTTATGGAATTTTCACACCAAATCGCGCCTTCCTCATGAGACACCAATGTACGTTTTTGAGTGGTTTCTGAATTCAGGAGAACGGTTTTAGAAGTTCAGATAGGCGCCTTTCCCAGTCAATCCAGAAAGAAGCGGTTCTGTTATTAATTAAAATTTACAGATCATTACCTAAACAATATTGAACCGTTCTACCTCGAAATTAAAACAATTTGTTTCCAATTCTGAAAGAATGCTTCCGTTTAGTTCCAAAATTGCACCCTTCCAGTGTAGATTATTCACTTCAGTGAATTTTGATTTCCGAAACAGTAGAAGCCAGTTACGCGCCTTGCCCAGTCCAATTTCAGAACACGAGTTTTCTGGGTGATAACGGTTCTATTATTAATCAAAAAGGAATATAGACAATTACCTAAACAATACTATACTGTTTCGATCCGAAATTAACACAATGAGTTTCCAGTTCTGGAAGAATGCGTCTATCCAGTCAAGTATAAGAAATTACCGCAGAGGTATCAAATGCGATATGGCTGTAGCCACATTAGGTATCAATTTAAACAACACATTTACAGTTCAGTAGAAAACATAGAAATTCCAATAAAGGTACAAAAATAGAAACTATAACAAAATACAAATAATAATATCCCAAATTGGGACTAAACAGAGTACCAAAATACTGAACAGAAAGAGTCAGCAAGATCATAACACAAATATATACATGGAGGGATTTTCCTAAATCAAAGCCTTCAAAATGGATTCTACAACCAAGCTGACTAACTGTAGAGAATTTATACGACACTTCGTAGCAGCCGTTTTAGCGGTGAAAGAAGGCGAAACGCTGACCTCGTCGTCATATATTTTTTTGGTATATTGCCATGTACCTCATGGTTCCGTGGAACAGAAGATGACCAGGCGCTGCTAGAAGAAGAAAGCTATCAGAAAAGCCCAAAAGAAACGGTTTCCGACTATGTTGCTGATATTATTAGTTTCACTGAATACACGCAGATGGAGGCGCTCCGTCACGTATCTGGACTTGATCACCAGTGGGCGCGCCGAGCGATGCATCTCCCCGCATCAAATAGCACGTCTGGTAACCTCACTCCCCGACATCTCAACCATCATTCAAATAAGCCTTCGGTCCTCCTCAATCCTGACTTCTGGTTCGACCTCGCGTTTCTCATCCCCGACCTGAAAGGTGTCACGAAAAAAAGCGTCGTCAAACTCTCAATATCTGTTAGATCCTTAGATGTAAATAGTTTTATTTTCCTTCTTATATAAAAGGAGTAGAGCCGACTTTATTATAGGTTTCAAAGTGGTTAATGATAAATGTGCATCTTTAACGTCACCATCTTCCTTGTCTTTCACAACATAAATTGTGATAGAATTCCAAGTATGTTCAAAACCTCGAAACCAATTGACTGTCAGTTTACTACCGCTATATCTATCGAAAGGTCAACGAACGAGGCTCATTACACCGACAGCTGAACAAGGCTTCCTCTGCCTATGCGTTCAAGAGTGATCAACACTGATGGGACCAATACAGTTTAACCTGCCAGCTATCCTTTAAAAACAGAGGAAAATTCATCAGTCTTGGAAAAAAACTATTCTGTATGTCACACTGACCTTCTGGTTAACGAAACAGTTAACTACTGACAGGATCAGACGAATATAATCGTGTTTTATTATTCACAGCGTTCATTTCTATACTGGAAACTGGCAATACTTTTCAGAATTCGCATTTCACTGCTTCAAAACAGCCATAACATACTTACTTACTTACTTACGCCTGTTACCCCCATTGGAGCATAGGCCGCCCACCAGTTTTCTCCAACCAACTCTGTCCTGGGCTTCTTCCTCCAGTTCTGTCCAATGTTTGTTCATTCCTCTCATATCTTTCTCTATTTCTCGGCGTAGTGTGTTCCTTGGCCTACCTCTTTTCCTTTTGCCTTGAGGGTTCCATGTGAGGGCTTGTCTTGTGACGCAGTTAGGTGCTTTTCGTAGTGTGTGTCCTATCCACTTCCACCGCTTCTTCCTGATTTCCTCATCCACTGGAATCTGACTTGTTCTCTCCCACAGTTCGTTGTTGCTGATGGTGTCTGGCCAACGAATACGAAGTATTTTGCGTAGACATCTGTTAATAAACACTTGTATCTTCTGGATGATGGCTTTCGTAGTTCTCCATGTTTCCGCTCCATACAGTAGAACTGTCTTGACATTTGTATTGAAAATCCTGATTTTGGTTTTGTTTGAAAGTTGTTTGGAGTTCCAGATATTTTTCAACTGTAGAAATGCAACCCTCGCTTTGCCAATCCGCGCCCTCACATCTGCGTCCGATCCACCTTTCTCGTCGATGATGCTGCCCAGATATGTAAAGGTGTTAATATCCTCCAAGGCATCTCCATCAAGCGTGATTTGGTTGGTGCATGTTGTGTTGCATCGGAGAATTTCTTTTTCCCTTTATGTATGTTGAGACCTACTGCTGCAGAGGCTGCTGCTACACTGGTCGTCTTCTCTTGCATTTGTTGTTGAGTGTGCGATAGAAGAGCCAGGTCATCTGCGAAGTCCAGATCATCCAGCTGCGTCGTAACTGTCCAGTTGATACCGTGCTTCCCTCCAGATGTTGACATCTTCATAATCCAGTCGATGACCAGGAGAAAGAGAAAGGGTGAGAGTAAGCAACCTTGCCTGACACCGGTCTTCACCTCAAACGAGTTTGTCAGCTGACCTCCGTGCACGATTTTGCAGTTGAATCCATCATAAGAATTCCGTATGATGTTGACTATTTTCTCAGGCACCCCGTAGTGTCGAAGAAGTCTCCACAGTGTTTTCCTATCAACGCTATCGAATGCTTTAGCCATAACATACAGGTCCATAAATTCGTTAAACAGTATCATTGTTCGTAGTGTCCCAGTAAATGAATCAGTGTATTACATGTTCAAAGAGGATGAAAGATCTGACTTAATTTGATGATTTTAATATGAAAACATAGCCGCCTTATTAAGAAGGCGTTTCTGAACAATCTAGTGGGATAAAACAAGAGGCAAAGTTCGTTTGTTCTGTTTATTATTTAGAAGTAGTTTTTTAAAATTTTCTAATCATTTTCAAACGAATTACAAATGGTCATCTCTAAACTTTTCTTGATTTCAGTCGTAGCAAAATTAAATAACACAAAATGTTCACATAATGTGGAGCAACTGCTTGCACAGGCTCGTACATGGGTTAAGCACTGCCACAGCCAACTGAAATTTGTACTAAATTGGATCTAAATTCATGTAAGCTACATAAGTTTTCCCTTCTCATTATTATAAAATGGTTATGAAGACATGCTGAAGATGTTCATGATCATAATTGAAGACATTTAATAACGTTTGTTATTAGTATTCATCTAACACACATATACAAACGCAACTTAATAAAGACTATCCTAAACAAAGTTTTGTTTTTACTTTCTAGTACGTTAGTGTTAAAAACCATTTCAAATTAGATAAAGCAATTCCGAAACTTTAGTTCATGAATGCTAGCCTCTTACTGCCAGGTCCAAACGTCTAGTTAAACTACTCATATTGGAGAGAGAGAAAGAGAGAGCAATCACCTATGCTGGATCAAAGGACTCTATGAAGTGATGTGCCTTACTCGAAAACTTGCTTCAACGGAAAAGGTTGATGTGTTACGAAAGTATACTAATAGTCCTACCTTAATCTTGGCATAGTGAACTATAAGTGATTTTCGTTCATCACCGACTTCGTGTTCTGATTAACTTACAACATAAAGTAACTGGATACTTGACTAAAATCTAGGAATTATACGAGTATACCTATTATTACGAAGGAATCAGAATGCAGACGACTTCAAATGAAGACATCATAGGTGTCTAAACCAGAATCGCTACAAAGACGAGAAAAACCAGTGACTAGTTTATTTTACATAGTGTGTAACACACGTTAAGTTAGTGCAAATTAATTATAAATTATGATAACAATTTGGACTTTAATGTTTATAAAAGAACATACCTGGAGTTGAGACTGTCTGTTGATTTGGATCATGAGATTTTATGCTAATATTTAGCGCCTGCTGCTGATGCTGCTCAAAATAGCGAGTTGAACTATAACATATTACGAAGTAACTGAGTTCCTATGTATCTGTCTAGGAATACCTCTCTCTTCCCAACTTTGATCACTAAACAGTCTTCAGGTGCTTGGAATAGTCTTCTGAAGTCCATCCGGATATGTTGAATGTTATGCAGAACCTCTTGCACTGGTTTGGAAAAATGAACTATATTGTCACCATGCGGACTTACTTGTGGCTCCTGCTGCTATCTTCGGCAATATCTGAGTAAACGGCTTAGTAGTAATTATAAAATGTTTCTATAACTGTTAGACTAAGACTCCTAAAATGTGATGACACAGACAGCTGTATGTTCGAAGCCTTTGGAAATAACATTCAACGGATACTAAGTTCTCTGTGTACTGAACTTGTTCGCCCTCAAAAATCTGATTCTGCGTTTCATATTCCAGAACAATTCGGTTTATTTACTAAAACTGTTGTAAAATATTTTGCACTATGGACTGGTTTAAACTCTGGAATAGAATGAGTAAACGCGGAGAAATACACTTAGCATGAACTCTAGCAATAGCGACTGCCTTTTTATGTTTCTTGGGGGTGTACGCACATTCCATCTATTTCAACGTACATAAATCCAGCTTCTTAATTCGACTTCTCTTCTATCCACCTGACACTGCACAACTCTTCCTTCTTTTTGCTGTACTCCTTTATCTGTGTGTTATATTCTTATATTCCCATAATTTACTTTAATTTAAGTGGTCAGTATGAATTTTATCTTGACTTATTACTGTATTGACTACTTCAACATTACAGGTTAAGTAGTGCTTTGGTTATATATATACACTTGCCACACTGCTGCCTTTTTCTCTCTCTCTTCTCCTTCTCACAACCCCATTCACGGTGGGAAATCCTTGGCGACTCTAGGGAACATGCACCCTAGGTACATGACTGTCTGAATCACAGCTCGTATCAAGTGCGTTCCATATGACCTTTCCCAACAAATTCACTATTGATCTTGGCAAATCGCCAAAAGAACCTATTGTGCACCTTCCTTCCTTATTTGTACTCTACTATTGAAAATGAGGCTGTATAATACTGTTTCTGTCAGTGACATGGTGTAATTATGCAATTAGAAAATGACTCTTATACTTAATTTAACTGCTATACTTTATAGTAATTGTGAAAGCATTTGTGACAATTTGATCTAGCCTGTAAACTGGAGTGACTCTTGTAACGTAGTTATTTGAGAATAAATATATTATTATTATTATCTACACAACCTCACTATACACGTGATTAATGCGTTACGAACCGCTAGATATCTCTTTAGTTGACGAATAATTGACTGCATGTGGTTGTTCTTGCAGTTATCAAGGGCTATGGCATGCTGATTTTCAGCCGCATTTCACTTTAGCTATCAGAGTGCCCAGTTTCTTGTTAGTTAAGTGAAAGAGCACTCGTAAATGGTCCGAGCTATACTTAAAAAAGAAAAGTGGGATATAGGAGGAACAACACAAAATTGCTTTTGAAAAATTGAAAGCAAAACTTGGACTGGGCCAGCAAATTCTACGTGTATTTCTTTCAAGATCTGTTTTGCCTTCCCCATTGATGTGGTTTAATCTTTTAAATGCGTGGGTGCTTGGAGGTTCGACTAAAATTTGTGGTATTATTTTTTCGGTATATAGCTCCATTGAAGGCTAATAAGCATAAGTTGATCAGGATAGCAAGGGTATTGTAACAGTACTTCATGAAAACGACGGATTGAATATTCTGTTCAAAGATAACCTATAATTTCTTTTAAGATCCCTTTATTTAGGCTGGCCTCTTTGATGTCAATGAAGGTAACTAGTAATCCATAGACAGCGTCATCTAACAATCCAGGAACCGTTTCATTCTCAGTTAATGCTAGCATATAATTTTCGTTTTGTAAGTCTATCAGTCTGTACAGGGCGTCCGTTCGACCAAAGTTAGTAGAAGGTCGGGGACGAATTTAGAAGTCTTAGATTAGAAGTTTTGTAACCCTTTCGATAAGTTGTGTAAGGACCAATGGAATCTGAATTTATGTTAGCATATATGTTATAGTTGGTAATATAGTCTTTTAGATTTGAGCAATAAATGTGAGCTTAGAAAGTGTGCGAACATTTGACATAATGTGTGAGAAAGTGCTACATTTGAATATGAGAAGACCGAACTATGGTGTTGGAGGCTAGTTTTAACGAAGTGAACAGGACGTCTCTGCTGCTTCATAATGCATCAGAATTAATACCAATTTAGATGAACAGCTCCCAATGTCTGTTGGTCGTTGTATGAAAAGCGAAGCTGTTGCAGTAAGTTGTGCTGCAGTGGTTGACCACTAAGGTATAATAAATAATGTCCACAACCTGGGTAGGCAAAGTTTTATAACTTCTGTCCCGCAAATATATGTCTGCTTAAGTCTGTTGTATGATTATTTCTGCGTTCATGCTTTGTTGTATAACTTGCTCTCCCAGTTCAAGCTGTATCTATCGACCAAGCTGCATATGCAAACGAAAAAAATTTTACCTCATAAAAATACTTGTTGTGCAGTGTGTAAGTTTATGATTCTTGATGTCATAGATGACCCCAAACGTTCGTTTATGTTTGAACCGATTGATATTACGCCTGTCATTTCACAGACACTTTATTTTGGATATGAATATTATTAAAAAATTCGTGATCTGATAAATACCTGCTACATGGATTGATCTATTTTCAAAGAAATAAGTTTGCATATGCAGAACAATCGGCCTTGTAGATAGAAACATTAATTACAAACGTTTCAAAACTAATAGCCAGTGTAAAATAATCACTCAACTTCTATTACCTTCGTAGTGGTGGGTTTTTGAATATGACGGTGTTTTTACTTTGTGACTAGAAAAAGAAAAGATGCACTTCATTCAAAACTGTACATTTGACTGATATTGCAAAATATTACGTACAGAGAAAAATAAAAAACAAGTCTCCTAGGAGATTTCATTTTACTATTTTTTTACGATATGATGTGACTATAAAACTCAAAATATGTGACATTATAGGTATGTTGCCTTCAAATATGCATTAAATATGTAGCTTTTAACTCCGTATCACTGTATTTTCCTATGACAACAAATTATTCACAGGGTTTATGTTTCGACTTATGTTTGAAGTCTTTTTAAAGCCATCCCCTAGTCACTTCACTATAATTTTATGTGGTCTTTGTGATTTGCTTTTCAGTATCCAGCTCTTATGCACAATATAAGATATCGCGTCTAAGGCAAACTCGACTAATGAGGTCCAACAACCTTTCTGGAGTTATGGAACACCAAAGTTCGTTTTGTGTTGTTCATAACAAAAAGTACTGCTAGAATCTGGTGAAAGTCAATGCCTCCCTTAAGTAAAGCTTACTTGGTGAGCAGTCCTACTAAATAACACTGTTTGTCACATCTTTTATCTCTACCAGCAAGTACATGAAAGTCTAGTACACAAAAGGGGATGATGAAACGAAAATATAAACAAGTTCAAGTAACAGTGTGAGTAAATCAAGGATCAAGTTATAAATGTGTAGACTTCAGAATGCACGTCTACACACAACAGGATGAAGTATTCATATGTTTTTACACATAAATGTTAGATAGATTTGTGCATGTCATGACAGGTCTAAGCACTGGAATGGTTCATCTTTGTGAACCTAACTAAAATTACTTCGAAACTTTGTTAGCGTTTAAATCGAGGCTTTCATGGAATATCTAACAGATGCCTGTTTCTGTGAGTTAACCCGACTTCTTTACGCGGACGATTTTTTGAAATGCTATAAACCCGTCGGTAACTATGTCACGGAAATTCACGCGTGCTCTTCGAAATCAACGTATGTAACGCATTCAAAAATGTACGCTACCGACTACTAACTCCGTTTATCAGTTTGTTTTGATCTCATCAAAATCGATAAAGACTTCGAAAATACTATTTGAGAATTGAAAAAAAAAGGATTAACAACATAAAAACAAATAAGAAGTGACTAGTAAGTTTGTTTTTAATCATGTATTGAGTGTGTTATTAACGTGTTCGAGTCGAAAATTTGGAGCTAAAAACAGATATAATTTTGATGCAACGTGATAAGTATATGTTTTTTTAAATTAGTGCTAGTACAGGAACTTCTAATTTTATTTGCTACTTATAACACTGAAGCCATTTCTAATGACGGACATTCGTCATCTGATCTAGGTGTTCTGGTTGTGCAGCTTTAATTATTCTTCTAAACAACATCATCAATAGAAACTTCAGGTAGGATTGAGGTATTCAGGACTCTCAACGAATGATTCATAGCTTGTTCTGTTGACCTCGATCTTGATTGGTTGTCATTGACCTTTAACCTATCGTTGTCTGCCTCCTTGCTTTGACTGCATCCCTACTTATCTAGTTCTTGACCCTATGCCTGTCTATTATATTTCTGATTGGTCGATAAATTGAATTAGTGTTGATGTGTTTGTTAATAACCGATTGGTCTGAGTGCCATGTGTCAGCTTTGAAGAATAATGCATACAGAAATGATGATTTGTTGTTTGACTCCTTTTTCGTCTTGAATATTTTGTCAGCGAAAACGTCGCTTAACTGGTCAAACACCAATCGCCAAAAGTCATCTAAGAAATAACTTGTTCAAACTGCCTAAAACTACATCGGACAGAGTGGACGACCTCTTCAGCTTCGCCTATACGAATATCAATTCCCGGTTAACTCGCCATGATATTTATTCCACTGTATCTGTGCATACGGACAACTGTGCACATATATTCGGATAGAAGTATGTTGGAATGCTGGATGGAGGGGATACAAATAACACTAGAAAGTTTTTATAAGCATGGCGCTCAGGTCAATGGGCAGTTAACAAACACATCAACATTAATTCAATTTATCGACCAATCAGAAACACAATAGACAGGCACAGGGGCAAGAACTAGATCAAATAGGGATGAAGTCAAAGCAAGGAGGCAGACAACGATAGGTTAAAGGTCAATGACAACCAAACAAGATCGAGGTCAACAGCACAAGCTTCGAGTCATACGTGGAGAAACTCTGATAGTTCACTTCTACCTGAAGTTTGTGTTGTTGATGTTGTTCAGAAGAACAATTAAAGCTGCACAACCAGAACATGTAGATCAGATGACGAATCTCCATCACAATCATCTGTCTGAGCTATAAATTTTCTCCACCATCTCAAAGTCATGCTTGTTTTAGTAGTTTTCCCCACGATTTCTAAGACCAAATCTTGTCTAGATTGAGTATATTGCGCTTCTGAAAGTTATTATTCATCCATTTAATGATTCTCGTCATCTAATTGAGTTAATAAATCTTCAAACAGAAATTCTCATGTCTAGAATAAAAGCTCAGCTATTGATAGTTATACTGTGGTAATAAGAATTCGTCCGTTTTGAATGAGCTTACTTCTCACATTCCAGTAAACTCCATTGTAAATTACTTAAGTAACACATTGTCCATCCTGAAAACCATCAGATGTAATGTTTGACTTACTTTTGTTTTGCTTGTTAGTCAAGATGATATGTACGGAAAATTTTCCATGATTTGAATTCACTAAATTTTCTGCATCTTCAATCTACAAAATAATTTTGCTATACTCTGATCGATTTGAAAAGTTTTACATCATGTTAACACCTAAAATAACTCACTAGCAACATTTGACTTTCAGTCAAATCAAATAATATCTCTATTCACCCTCATGTTTTAATATTGTTACACTTCTCATCAATTTGAGCCAATAAACGTTTACATTCTACAGTTACTAAGCATGCATTGATGTCACAAATTGTTACGTCTAACATAATTAAAATATTTTGTTGGGAATCAATCTTACATAAAGAGTTGTTGCTCAACTTTCTTCTCCAAATCTCAACCATCTAACAATCGAGTGGGTTTGATGTTGACGGTGAATACAAAAACTGAGCCCTGTATATGCGATAACTGGTTATGTTGATATTCTGTTTTGTCCGTGTAAGTGGTTGTGGAATTATCATAACACAAAATGTTATTTCTCGATATCTGTGACACTTGACTCATATAGATATTTTTATTACTGGTATTGTAAATAAAATCCGGAGTGAAGTTCACTATATTACCTGAATAGCAACTGATTACTTGTTATTCTCAGGTAGACGATGAACTGGTTTACCTCTTGTCTATTTTTAGACCACCTCTACTAAGCTCATTAAATTAATCTTTGAAAACGTACCTTCCTTATCTCGCAATTATATACTTGAAAAAGTCTTTTTTTTTATGGCCCTTTAATCTTTCATGGTATTACTTGTCTTTCCGAATAGCCTGATGTATAGAATGTTTATTGGCGCTAGATATTTAATTCACAACTAACCAAAACCGAGGTCCAGTTATAAATGCGTCGAAATTCAGCTAACATAAAATAAAACATTATTTTAAAATGATTTCAAAAAAGCGTAGATGCTGATTATTATCAGTTACTTGAGATATTCTTCAACTGAAGAAAAATGCTGATCTCCATTCGTTTCCAGAATTAAATACGCAAAAATAGTTTCTCTTGCTTTGTTCCTAAATGGTATTTTGGGTAGATAACAAACTTCCAGGGACGTAAGTGTATTTCTGTAATTATAAATGCCTCTATATAATGAAAAATGGTACTATAAGAGTGGTACAAAGGTAAGCTTATCATAATATTTTAAAAGTTGAAACGAATAGTTTAAAGATCCAATCAAAACCAAGGTTAAAAATTAACCTCTTGTTTATTTTATTACCTGTAATAGTGTGATAGTTTATTTTAAAAGCGCACTGAGCATTTTTTTATTTTATGTATAAATATACTTTATGTGTTTTCGCCTAAAATTTTGGACCCAACTATTACTGTGCCTTACGTGTTACATATTTTGCAGAAATAGTTCCTCTTCTTTAGTTGATTGTTACAGAGCACTGAATTCTTTGGTGATTTTGGACCGTTGGAAAGGCAGTATTTTTTTTCTCTGATTGTCTTATTAACAGTTTAAATCAATGAAGGATATTTATTGAGAACAACATGCTATATGAACTTCCTCATTGTTAAGGCTGCTTCATATTTGATAAGAGGCTTGACCTCACGCATTTTGGAAGATTAAACTTAGATACTTGAGTGAAATTACCTTCCCAATATCCCAATACATTTGAACTGTCCTAATAGAAGTATAACCACCTCATTTGAAACTACCTAATTCAATTGTGTACAGACTAATGCCATTATTTTTGTGTTATTAAAAGGATTACAGATAACATTTTAAAGTGTTTTATTTTCAACATGAACTTGTAGTAAAAAATTTGTAAGAGCCTTATAGAACTTTTATAAGTTCATCTGAACTATAATCAAAATAAAAACAACACGAGAACTACTTAACCTTTTTCATTCAAAACCCATTCAACCTCAAAGATTACATTTGTTTTCATAGGTCATACATATCAACACTTGAGGATAGTAAAACATTTGGTAATGGGTGAGAAGTATATTTCTAAACTGTGATTATAAAAATATAACACAATATTATATTTAAAGATTATTTAAACTGGAGATTAGTTTTAGCTCAATGGAAGTTTTGGATTATAAAGTATCAGAAATCCATTTTATTCCCTTTTAAAACTGAACAGAAGTGAATAAACAAGTGTTTCATCAATTTAATTAAATTGCTTTCGTTTGTACTTTTCTCATCTGACTTATGCGCTATCAAAGAATGCTGGAATTCTAAATCTGTTAAGGTAAGAATATGATGTTATTATTACTCAGAATAGATTCTCTGCCTAGCGAAATCACCAGATTCATTAATTTGATTTTCTTTGAGTAACTTTTGTGAGCTGATACTTGCGTACTCCTATAATGTTTACATTTCTATTAAAATAAGGTCAAATGATACATAAAATATGAGAAAACTTATCAATAGATTTCTGTGGTATGGAGTATGGAGTATCTACCCTAAGTATGATGTATCTTGATCTGAAATTATGATGGAATTACGTAACTACCTTATTAAGATATGAAAAATTCATTGTTTTTTATACAGACCTAATTTACACAATTAAGGTGTAATCATGAATGTTTTATGAAGACAGTTTACTTGCAAGTAAATTCATATTGTTTGAAAACCATCCCCCAAATCAATTTCCCAATTGGGAACATTTTTATGCCTTCACTTAACCTTGTTAAATGAATAGCATATCCAGATATTGTTATCAAGAATTTCTCCATTTTAAAGTTTTAAAACTAATGAAAACTTTTTATGTTAAGTTTCTGAGCATTTTACACAAATTCTAAAAGTCCTGACAAATCGTTTTATGATACATGTATCTCAATTCGGTTTATTAATTTTTTTTTTATGTGTCACAGATTCTCGAAATCCTATTACGATTGCACATGAATAATTTTGTTGTCATAAAATTTCTTTTTCATTAGGTTGTGCTTTTGTATCGGAAACAGTTTCTAATGTGTGATTTAGCGACAAAGACGTCGCATGAAACACTACCTTACTTAGATGAACCACAAAGCCATATAGCCAGTCCTAAAAATGAACAAATATGTGAATGTGAAGAGATCAAAGTAACTAACACCAATTTCGACGCTAACAATAATTCAGAGAATGAAATCCCATACTGTGAAAGCACAAGTTTAGATTCTCATAATAAAGAAATTTTGTCATCAAATATCGTTTCAAAATCCACAAATATAAATGCTTACTTTGCAAACAATAAATTTGATGAAATACACACTCAAGCAGATCCACAATCTAAGCAAAGTCTCTCGTCTTATTTGCCTTTAAGTTTACTGGGGATTGATTGTGATTTATTGCATAAAAATCAACAAAAATACAAAAACGATTTAGCCAATTACGATTCCCGAAGTTTTTTCTTATCAAGAAGCTATACAGATTCAAATGATAACAGTAGTCAGTCAGAAATTTACATAAATCCTAAATTCAGTTATCCCTTACACTGTTTATCTGAAGTGAAAAATGTTGAAATCAACCGAACATTCTTGAAAGATACTAATACAGGGAAATCTTATAATAAAGATCATATAAATGCCATATTCAATTCTCTGGATAAAGTAAGTTAAACCATTTTTTTCCATTTACTTAGAAAACAGTCTTTTTTTTTATCTGATTTTAGTATTTAGGTTAACCAGTGATTTTGAGAAATAGTACTGCTAATAGTATTAATATAGTACTTTGTTCTGCCGGATAGAGATTTAATAGTATACAACTCGATCTATAGAAATTAATCAGCATTAAGGACTTAATAATTGGATGAATTAGGTGTTCACAGAATTCGATACACATGAGAGTTCGTACCATTTCAAGTTTCAAGTAGAGGAAGGTAGTAACACTCGACTGAGCCGTATACTACTACTGAATAATCGGTTTGGTGTTGACATAAACTGTGAGTATTACCAATGATTTAAAAGTTTGCATTGATTATATTCACATAAATTTTGCTATCTTTAATATTTGAAGGGAGTATTTTTGTATAAATCTCACAAAGTTGGCTTCATTAAGCTAAAATAAATTATTTCACTGAAAAACTTTGCATGTTGCAAGTTGAAAAAATTTTGTTCAAGATTTTCTGGCGGCTATCAAAGAATTGTACTAAATAATTATCTAATATTAAATATAGTGTAAACATATGTGACAAAGGAATGATGATAAAATTATATATCTATATCCCACTGAGTAAAAAATTAGATTTCTGACATTTCACGTATTGGTGTAACTCGCTTTTTCAATAAATCGATAGATAACCGTATTCATTTAACACATATCTAAATAGTACACAGGATCAAAGTAAAACACTTAGCACAATTGGAAGTTTTAATATGTTATTGTGTGGGGCATGCATGAGTATATTTGTGCACATACTATTGAGTATTACAAATGTCGTCAAAAACAACTTTTTTCTTATTTTTTGTGGTTTGGGAATAATCCCTTTTTTTCCAAAGAACATCAGTGTTATCTTAAGTACAAGTGATCCAGATTTACCACAAATAGGATAATAAAGTCAGTGAAAAATTTCGGTTTTCCGTTGCTACAGATTGATCTCATTTTTATCTTTAGATTTGTGATAAATTAACTGATACCTAGAATTTATTTATTTTATTCACAAATATTCCATTCCTTCGTTTAAAACTCACTAACACTCAGTTTTGAGTCAGTATAAAGAAATCTAGTCTATTTTCTTGTCACCATACATTACTCACTTAAATTCAAACTGACAGAACCAATTTGAATGGCCACAACTAATTCATCTTAATATAGATATATAGTACTGCTTGAAATATGAGTAGTTCAATTCGTCCAGTAAAATCGTCAGTTAGTTGCAGCCTTATGGGCAAGTAGAAATCTCACATGGATAGGTAAAACCTTTAACTCTAATAAAATCGATTACGTTTTTTTCCGTAGTTGAAATAATGAACTGACCCTAGCTAAACCACTATTGAAAGTCCAGGAACCGATCATAGGATCATTGGTCTCGCATGTCTATCTTTCTCCTTCTAAATTTATCTCACTGAATTATACTTTTCGAATCATATCTTTGCTCTCTAAGCTTCTCCATTGCTACTAATAATTCTACCATCACTATCACTCTTGGATTTGAACTGACAGTTGCGTTTGTGTGCTGACGTGGTATGGCAACCTGAACTGATGTACTTATGTACGAAGTTCTGCGTTGTATCTGTCTGGTCTCGCATGTCAACGCTTAGCTTCTAGTTCACTGAGCTGATAACCAATTATGTTCATGTTTGATTTCAATCAATAGGAGATGACCTAGAAACATCGGCAGTAGGCCAATGTTCCTGATTTCGATTACGGGTTAGTGGATGCGCTATACTTAGCCATCCTAATACTAGAATGAAACAGTTATCCAGTGCTTCGGAATTTTCGATGGTGGTTTAGCTAGAATCGATTTGTCCTTTAAGCCATAAAGACTTCTGCAATCTCTGAGAATCCCCCCAACATTAATCTTGTCTTTATTTCTCATTTACTCACTTCAATCAATCAACAGCAACATAGAACGTCGCACGTACATACATCAGTTCAAGTTGCCATACCACATTAGCACAGAGATGTAATTGTCAGTTCAAATCCCATTATAATAGAGGTGGTAAATGTATTAGCAGCAGTCGGAGAGATTAGGGCTCGAAGATATTATACTCAGCTACTTGGTGATTGATCCATTTTTGTTATTTAAATATTTGATCAAAAGCATACAGATGAAGAAATTTCCAACTCTTGTTCTTTACTTGTCAAAATAAGAAGTAAGTAATTTTTTTTATCTTTCGGTCACTTTTTTCTACGCCTGTCATATTTTATCTTTACCACATACATTTTTAGGTTGAATACCCATACACAATTATTGCACTTTATTACAGAAGTCTAGCAGTTCTTGATTTGATGAGTCTATCTAACAAAGTTTTCATTTACTTATACTGAAAATTTTTAACCCAATCCAGTTTCATTCTAATAAGGATTAATATATCTGTCATTTTTTTGCTATCATATATATATATATATATATATATATATATATATATGTATATATAGGAAAGCTATGACTAGGAGCTTCTGCATACTGAATTGCTTCATTAAATGTATAAAAGATAACATGTATTTTGAAGAATTAGATTTAGATTGTCTCCTCTATAAAGGGTCGAGTCCAGGCTTATATAATTTATATAATTTAAAGTACAATCAATTCCACGAGTGCGAAGTGTAAAACATTTCTGTACGGACTCCAGCCTGGTTATCAGCTTTACGTCTAAGATATATATGAAAAAAAAGAATACTTTAATGGAAAATTCTTGTGGAGAAAATAATGAAAAAGAAACAACAAATTACGGAGGCTATGTTTGAGCAGTATAGTTCGTTTAACTTGTAGTCGGTAAATTAATAACACTTAGTTTTTTTTCCCTGCCTTATTCCCTTAATAATAAACTTTCAATTAACTTATTTGCTATCGTCACATTTTCGATCTATTATAAACTTATTGTAATTAATTTGTGATCCTTGTGTTCCATTTTGTACTATAATTCTCTTGTTTAGGATATATGGTGGTTTCCTTTTACTGTGCATTGCGGTTAGTCATCCATAAATTTTACCATGTACACGCCTGACTTAGAGTGATTGTATACAAAGTTTTCTACCATGGTTATCTTCTCTATTCTTATACCAATCAACAAGATCATTCATTAGTCAATGATTATATAGTTTTTCCCTATGCTCCTAAGGGAAACTGAACTAATGTCCCGAAAAATCACTTTCATACATTGTATTGTGTTCATCATTTTCCTCATTGCAATTTAAATAAAACAAGTTTAATTCGCTAAAGAGAACTTTTCACACAACATAGATGACACATTAATTGCTCTCAAATCAAAATGTGTGCCTAGCAGGTTTCCTTTATTTTCTATCTTTAATTAAATTTTCGGCTTATCCGAAACTCAGCTACGAGTAAGAATGTCGTTTGATGATTCACTTTTAGAAATAATACCTACTACGTACAGTAGTTTATCAATTTCATTTTTGATCGCTTGAACGACTTTGAAAATACTCTACAGAGGTATGAATAAGCTACTCTTAATTAACTACTGAGCCGGCAATACACTCTAAAAATATCTTACTCTAGCAGTAAATATTAACATTATTTTCCTTTACTGTTGGTTACTTGTAACTTGCTTGTTTAATTCCAGCTATCTGAGTAAATTTGACCATCTTTTGCATCGGATTAAAAATTCTAGACTCATTTCCATCTCATTTAATCCTCAACGCTTAGAGCCATATATTCTTTCTAACAAAACAAACTGATTTCATAAACAGAGAAAGATATAAATATGAAGAAAATTATTATGAAATGAGGTTAAAATAGATACAAGATATAAACTTAATTCAACATCATAATCGTTAAGATTATCATTGTGTTGGAATCATTTTAGTTGAAGTATTTATTTTAAAACTTGCACCATCGAATCGAGTGCACTTCCAAATGTTATATATATATATCGCATTTAGTGCTAGTAATACTTGAAATAGTTGTACATAAAAATTTGTACTCAACCAATGAGATTATGTTATTTTATGGTTCATTTATAAGTAAAACCTATCACTAAGGGCAACAGCGTGTCGCAGTTAGCGTTGTTAGGTTACGTAACCTAAGGTGTAATATGATCGAATGAAAAACGAGGTAGGCCGAGCTATTTATAACCAGAGAAATATTATTCTTTTAGAAGTGTAAATTATCAAATAACCATACACATTCACCACTTTTTTCTGTCTCATTTTCACACTAACAACACAAAATTTGAATGAGTGATATAACACTGTCCGAACCATCAAAACGTCGTGGTGAAGTAAGTCATTTATTTGAAATCATTCATTATGACTAGTTCTCTGGGACTATTCAAAATATTTAAACACACTAAGTATAATTGTGTTTAGTAGATGGATTGACCAAAGCTGTTAATAATTTTAACATTTTTTTATTGAATGTTCCTCGTATTATGAGATTGATGAACTCAACTGGTTCCTTATTTGATTTCTTGAACAGATCATTTTGGCTGGTTTTTTAAGCTTATAAATATTTGGTGTGATTTCTGTGGATTTTTAGTGAAAAAGTAACATTCTTGCGCGCTGTAATTTTGTCATAAATGTTTCTCACCTTTTAATCTCAGCGTATATCATTGCTAACATTTATTCATTTCGAGATATTTGTATGTTTTTCATACACAGATGAATACTTGTAAGCAGAATAAATAAAGACTTGATGAAGTTCTCTATATCGTTTAAAAATACAAAGTACCGAGTAAATTTGTTTACGACAGCATTTTAATAAAAATTAATTTTTGCGAATGAATAAATGATATAAAAGACGAATGCAGTTCAAAATTAGTTCTCAGAAAAAATAATTTTTTGAAGTGATCACTAAACATAGAGGTGCGATCTACTTACAGCGGAAACATATCACGACATGGTATATCAAAACCTGAAGATACGATTATTATTAAATAATTGGAAATTTTCGAGGCTAATCTGAATGTTACAGTCATTGCTAAGTTAGTCGCAAAGCTTCTTAGATTAGTGATTTGAATCTTATCTTTTTTTCGGTTGATGTTCAAATGTTTTTAAACAGAATAGGTAAGTGAAGAGAAAAAGTGTTGACAGAATAAACACTATGATTACAAATCGAGAAACCAAACTTTCTGAGATCACAATCTTTATTTACGAATCTGATACAGCAGCAAGAAGCAGTAGTAAAGGCGATGAAGATAGTCTTCTAAAAAGTATCTTCTTACCCAATCATTGAGCCTTTTGATGCAAAAATCTACCATTCATGGCTATGTGGTATATCACAGGTATTCAATCACAAACTGTGCATTTCACATCGAGCTTTCTTCTAAACAAATTTCACTGACTATCTGCTTGCTGCCAGGAGACTATTAACCAGTTCGTAATTATCTGCTCACGTAATTTTGCTAGTTTTTCAGCATTTTCCAGTGAAATATGCCAGTTTAGTTCTTCAGAAAGCAAAAGTTTGTTACTGTTTCGTAGAATTTTTGAACTGTAGATTTAGGGAAAAGTTTCTTCATAATAAAAGAACTGGCTGGCGTGATATTATTAACAAGAAACAAATCGTACCTATTAGTAATAAAACTAAAAGATACTTTAAAACATCTCTTTATGTTATAATAATTAGACTGGTCCAACAATAAAACGATCATGATCTCTCTTTTACCACAGATGTAATATAGGTTGTCAAATATTAATAAATAGTATTTACGAAATTTAAAATTCATCAGACTAATTTACTTGATAGATCAAATGGAAGTTTTCTGATAATTTTGTTAAATATTAAAAATGCCAATTTTCAAGCCTCAGGTATTCCCAGGACATTCACAATACTACGCCTTCATAAACCTTTGAAAAAAAGTAATTTCTTTGAAACTTTGAATTCTAAACATGAATCTCACTGATAATTTGACGGAAACTCTTACTGGTTTCAAAATTTTGAAACAATTTTCTGTCATTCAGAATTAGTAAATATCCCTAAATAATAAATATAAAACTATAATCGAATTATAACTAATATGGAAAAGTTAGGGTAACTATCTAGCACTTATTACACTGAAAAAAATGAAGATTTGTCATCAGTATACAGGCTATGGTGAACACCTATCACAAACACCAATTAGAAACAATAAAGTATACTGACTTTCCATCATTCACTAATATCTAGTGATGAAGACTATGAGTAATTCATTTTAACAAACAAATAAAGACATTTCAGTTAATCTAGACAAGTATCTAAAAGCTATAACTAAGACTACAGAAGGTTTTTACTTCAAAATACATCAGTTAATTTTTTAAAACCGACAATAATCCATAAGGTTACAAGTACTTTGTCGGCAAAAAATGCTACTTTTTGGTTGATTAGTTACATTATTTTAGAAAAATTTCAACAGTCTGTTGAAATAGTGACTTTTTGAACAAGTAAATTTATTTATTTATTCTCTATGGCTTACTGAAAATTTGTTTAAGGTATATTTTTCGGTTAACTAAAAGACTATATATGGTCTATGATTTCTTGAGTAAAAATGACAAAATAGGTGATGAAAAGTATTGCAAAAAGAGATATGCTAGTTGTTAGACACACAAAAATACGTCAGTTAAGAAGGCATCCGGATAATTATTACATAGCCATCTTATTCGTTCATTTCTCTCAGTAATTCTGTACGATACTTGTTCCGCCACTGATTTTTATAATAGTTCCGATGGTTATCTTTATAAATAATTCTTACTGTAAGTTAAGCAGTTTAGGCTAATTGGATTTCTTATTGTGTTTTATTTATATTTAAGATATAACCCGGACGATACAATTATTGTGTGTGACGTGCACGCGTTAAATTATTTCTGTGCACGATTTTTTACGAATAACATATTCTTACTTCAAATATTTCTGCTCTAAACTTTTATTAAGAGAAGAGACATTTTATCAGAAGAAGAAATAACTTCACAGTTTGATGTAAAATTATTATAATTTCATTCTGAAGATTGATGTACCGGAATTACGTCATTCTTTTATCTTTATTTCATGACTTGCAATAAAATGAACTGGCTTATTAATCTGCAATTCATACTATCGACTTGAGTTACCACCAGTCAACTTGTTTTTGATTCTCTCAACATTGTGATCATATTTCATTCCAATTTCCACGTTATTTTATCATGTAATGCAACCCCCTTTTTACAGTTATGAGTCTTTACATAACTTCTATAATATTCTTTGTGAGTGTTCGAGGTCTTAACAACTAAATTTTCAGTTTCTTCATAAAAATGATATATTTTGTGACTTTTTTTATTTTGTCTCTCTGTTAATACGATCAATAAAGTACTGTCGTCAACAAACTTACCACTAATTATCATTGTAACAAAAGTATGTATTTGTAACTATACGGGGTCGAGAACGGATTCACAGAAAAGAGGACACTTTGCTACCTCAGTATTTGTTTCTTTACCCAATTCCATTTGAAGACTAGTCGAACCTATTTTGCGGTATTCAATAATAATCAAGTTAACAATATTTCTGATAATCTTTACGACTTACATTTTTGATTCCAAACCATTCATATACGAGATAATAATAAACTGTACATACGTAACGTATGCAAATCGTCACCATCAACTGAATTAATTTATTTATATTTGAGGGCTCTTCATTTATTGTAATTTTTTCAGATTACATGAACCATCTACTTCATATTCGGTTGAACTGGAAGAACAACTTTTCTTTGTCATATACCTAAGTAAACTACTTTGTATCATTTCGTCTCTTTCTTCGAAATTAAGTTTCCAAAGGGAATATATAACCTACTATTTACTTCGACTGTTATCTAACCCCTATTTTATTGATTGATGGGAATGTGAGATACTTTCAAGTTGATAAACAATGTTTAAAATTTCTTTTTTTCTGAAATCATGTTCTATTACAAACATTTTTTTTATTTTTAACCATGAACAAAATGATTTGTTAAAGTTGAATGGCCTAATACCGAACTTCCATTTAATTCAACTACTTTAGAAGGAATATCAACAAAATATCTGCTTCTAATATACCTTGACAGTTGAAATAAAAATATTCTGTAGACTCTAAATAGAGTGAATCAATCACTATTTTAATTAATTTTGTTGCATGTCAGTATTTGTGGGCATCCTGTGACCAGATATGTATGATAGTAAATGAAACGTCCCCAAAACGACAAAATTTCTATATTTATCATATAGGTGCACATAATCATTTGTATTATCCAAATATAAATCAATGAATCTCAGATCACCTTATCCAAGGAGTAAATATATTCAGATTA
>CALYCR020001510.1:0-27120 GCA_944470395.2 Schistosoma turkestanicum
ATACAACTTTATTAAATAGGGCAATGCTGGAACAACAAACCTTTAATTACTTGTGGAGAAATTCTAGTAGCTGACTTTTTGAATTTCTTGCTGACTATGTGGTTAAGAAATAAAGCGAAAGCTTCATGATTAAACCACTCAGACCAGAGAACGCAACTTTACAAAAATCAACCTTGTGAGCAGAAAACTTAGCATGTCAAGACTTAGTCACAAGTCAATGTATTTCTCGAATTCCAGTGCCACCAAAAGTAAATTTAAGTTAAAAGAAAGCCAATAGTACTTAAATCAAAACCTGAAATCAGTCTACGATGAGCGTAACTGTCAGTGTTGCTAATGCTGATGAGTACGAGATTACATGTTTAAGTTAGTCAGTCGGTGAGGTTGTGAAGTGATGTAATTGACTTGATTAAGTTTTTGGTGTAGTTTTATTCTCCCAGTTGGATCTATTTGTGTAGTAAACTAATCTCAGGTCTTGATGTAAGTACTCTAGGCTTTATTTCAACTTGAGTTTGCTTTAGGCGGAGAGAGTTTGAGTGAGTAGTGTTATAGAGAACATGACTAAGCTTTGACGTGGTAGATTTATTTTTGAGACACATTTTTTATGAATCGATTATACTGCCTAGCTGCTCAAGTGATGCACAGTTATGAAAAAACTGAAAGATAGCATGGATGTAACAGGGAAGTTAGGTTAGGTTGTTACGCTGTTAGATGATTCACTGGGAGGATCCTGGACAACGAAGATTAATGGATCCAAGGAACAACAACGTTAAGCCGTTGACATTTGTTACAAATACTTGTAATGATCAGTTAATCAAGTTATTCATTTTCTTGGACTAAAGTTTGTGCAGATTATCTACCACTTATATATCAAAAGCTATATACCAAAACATTTTAATTAGAAGCCATATGACATTAAAATATTAGTGACAACAAGTAATATTCAAAAAAATATATGATGAACCAATATGCAGGAACTACATATATGAACTTCACTGTAGCAGATCACATTTTACCCATTGGTTTTCATACTGATAAGTAATGAAGAGTAGTGATTAGATATACTTGTACATTCTGCTTCATCATCAATCAATACTAAAAAATACTACTACGACAGGTCCTGGAACATAGACACACATTTAGACGTCCTACAATAGTTGTTTTCCTGGACCTTAAGGCGGCATTTGACTCTGTGGATCATGAGGTTCTGTGGCAGTGTCTGTCATTGAAAGGTGTACTAAAGAAGTACGTTAACCTTCTTCAAGACCTCTAGTTTCGACTCCCTAAACTTTTCTCACTGAATCATACTTCTTGAATAATATCTTCTAACCCTAACCTCTCCGATTACTTCTAATTCCCTTACTACCTCTTCTACAATTGGATTTGAATTGACAATTACATCTCTGTGCTGATGTGGTATGGCGACATGAACTGATGTACTTACGTACCAAGTTCTACGTTGCATCTGACTGACTGACTGACTGACTGACTAAAAAATACTGATTGCGCATAACTGACAGACTGATTATCAATACTATTACAAGTAATTAGGTTATTTCGTACACACATTTCTTAAGTGAGTCTAAGTATGACATTATAATGTTACATAGAGAACGGCAGATTTACACTGGACATTAGAATTGTTACAACATTAGGAACGTATATGGAGGTTGATTGAAACACCAGTAAACAATCTATCACACTTTTAAAAAAATGCAAAATCAATATATGAAACTCTTTATCGTTCAGGATAAGCAACTAAAACGTCAAAAAAACTTTGATCGAATGATACATTATTATTGTCAATAAAACATCAACTAGACAGTGAACTATGGTTGTTGAATTGAAAACTAATATTATTAAATAGATATGTATTAGATGTGTACTGAATACCTTAAAACAGAATAGTATTTTACTAAAAAAGTTAACATTGATAGTTATATTGTAAACTTTTTCTCAAATCTAATATCCATTTACATTACCGGTGTACAAACTTGTTTATCACAGCAGAAAATTAAATCATAGGGAGGAAATAACACAGAATACGTCTGACATAAGGTTAAAAAATATCTAACAGTATTCACAATTTTGAGAAATTTATACTGTACGGAAAGTAGACAGAAAGTTTTCTTGCCACTATACTTCAACGACGAACAAACAGATTCTATGCGGAGACTAACTAATTAAACTATGTTGCGATTAAAAGTGGTATATTTATCCATACTATAAACACTCTTAATATTAGACAATAAATCACGTGAGTCTAGTTTTATCCTTAATTTTATCTACGATTGAAATCCATTATTAAAAACAAAATGAAAAACTGAGAAAACGAGAAAAACTACCTATCGTAATAACCAATTTCGTCTGGATGATAATGACGCCGTCCGCGTCGCGACATAGGATCTTCATTGGAGCTACAAATAAAAAAGGAAAACCTATTTGTAATGAAACTATATAAGGAAAAAGAAGGAATCAAAACAAGAATAGACTAACGTTAAGTTGTGAAATTATACAGATAACACCATATACACTCTCGAACGCTTTTATAAATCAAGTGTTAGATTTAATACGATTGCAGTACATTGAGAGCAACCTCACCAAGAACATTATCACAGTTGCAACTAATTACATAAAATCAGTAATTATGTTATGAGTGAACAGTAATTGTTAATAAGGATGTTACAATGACTGAATATACTTCTCCATATTTTTTTAAGAGTTTAGTAATAGTTCCAGTTGCCAAGACAACAAAATTAAATTAACACTAGTCAATAGAAAGTAAAAACATTGCCCACAGAACAATTTCTATAATTTTAAAACTAATAAAGGATGTAGTTGTAATGCTAAACAAAGGTTTAACGTATACAACCAATTACTAATCTTATTACAAGACAAAACATGCCATCCCAACAACTCAGTGATGGAAGTAAATAAAATCGTAAAAGCCATGGTAAAAATAGTGATGTCAGATTTTTATACCTTAGAATAGGTAAAGGTGAATACATGCGGACACTTTCTAGTTGAAGTAATTAACTCACAGAATGGATAGTTTAGTCTGGTCTGCTTAAATGTTTGAGTCATCTATTTCTTAACCGCGCAAACACTATAATAAACGTTATAATTAGAACCGAGTGATTATGAATACGAATCATGTACTGAAGTAGTATTAAAAGTAGTGCTCAACTTAACATGATGCTAATTAGTGGTATTCTGAAACCAATATTCTGCACTTACTGGTGTATTTTCCATACTGTTTACTCTTTGGGAAAAAAGGAAAGACAAATGTAAGGAAATTCATATATCTAACAACTGATAGTTGAAAAGAAGTAGTAATAGCTCCTAAACTGATAGCAGACTGAAGCTGTCGAAAACGCATGAAAAATATTGATCACTAAAAAGAATTCACCTAAAATAATTTTTGGATGATTACAATTTAAATGACTGTTGGAGAAAAATCTATTGCAATATTGCACAATTCAAGCCCAAAATTTCTTCCGGTAATAAAATCTGTGGTAATGAATAAAGCTATTGTGGTCATTATTGTTATTACTATTGATACCGTTAAGAACGATAAGTGAACTCATTGAATTTTATCAAGCATTACTTATATCACTCACTATATGGAACCTGGACTGCGTTCTCCATGATCAATGATACCACTAATTTGACCAGTTGTTGGATCAATAATAGCATCACCTGTTGCAATAAGACCAGATAGTGCCATATTTCCAGTGGGCCATCCAGTTAGATTGTTTACAACGGGAGGAGGAACTGCAAGGTTAGGAAATAAAGCAGCGGCTGCCGCTGCTGCAGCGGGATTCGTAGGATTTAATACTTGTGAATTGCTTCCAGGAGTTAATGATCCAAAACCAGGGGGAGGCATATTAAAAACACCGGTACCAGTTGTATTTCCGTTCGTTTGTTGTGTTCCGCCTAAATAGCCAGGTGGTGGTTGATTGAACTGATTAAGTAAGTTGGAATTATTTGTGGTTCCATTTAGGAGACGATTTGAGACATCGGACGGGGAATTTCCAGCTTTAGAGCTGGGAGTAGGATTTAAATATCGAGCATTTAATCCAGAACCGCTCAAATTTATTACATTGATACTAGCTTGTTTAGAACCATCAAATGAACGGGTGTTTGAAGAAACTGTACCAGAACGAATGCGCTGTAACATACTGGCACTCCCACTGCTTAAAACAGGTTTTAAAGTTGTGTTTGCATATTCCTGTCTGAGTATTTTCTGTTTTTCACAATATTGGATCCACGTTTCTTCAGTGAATCCATAGTTAAAATAGTCTGTTATATCAGCTCCCGGTCGCTTCCATGGTTTTTCTTCATCTCCTAATGTAGAAAGATTGTACTCGACTGTTGGGATTCCATTAATATTTCCCGGATCATCCAATTCTACACCTTGACGAGCGACTTTCTGATCTAAAAGAGTGAAAAACAATGATCAATAAGTAATTTATCATAGATACAAAATGCGGCTAGAAAACTTTAAGGTCGATAAGTAAATTTAGTCTCTAAAACAAGGACCATATGCGTGGATATTTATTCCATCTAAAAGTTGTTGTCACACTCCCTCTACATCCGGAAGTATGACACTGCTCCAGGACGTTAGGTTGCTGTTCCTAGTCTTACCATTCTCCAGCCAGCATGTCTGGTATGGTAGGATAGCGTTATTGCGGCAGGCAAGCCTGATCACTACATAAAGGTAGATGCTGAAATCAGGCGGTCTACAGTTTTTGTCCGAATAACTTTAATGAGTTAACAACTCTGTCCTGCTTATAAAAAAAAATGCTATTTTGGTCCATGAATACCAACTTATATTTGCTGAAAGCACATTATATTACTTATCCAGTGAAAATTTTTGTTTGCATGCTGAATACATAGAACGAATAATTGCTAGAGTCTTTTCACTGCATTAAGAGATTTGAAGAATTTACTTACAACATCCGGTAAGAACTCGATGAAACGAATCTAAAACAATCTTCATAGTTATTGAATTAAATTGTTAATTTGTAATACTAATAAGCATTGGGAAATGCAATCGACAAATCTAGTTCTTTTCTATATATCAATAAAATCATTTCCCGAAATAAACTGAATCTACGAAACAATATGCCTCACCACTTGTAACCATGCTCCAAACTACGTATCCCCAAAGGTCTAGATACCCGTAGAGTTCACTAGCGTAACAACCTAAACCGGTTCAGTAGTGTGGCATTTTAAATTATTCGTCTAACCTCAAAGCAAGCGGTAACAATAAGTGACGGTACATCCTTTTATCTAGGTACCGATTCCTGTACTAGGCTATCGATCCAGTTAAACAACTAATTACATACTCATGTACAAGATTCTGAGGAACATTCAACATAAGGGTCAGAGATGCACTTTAAATACCGAAACTGCAGTATGTGGTCAGTCATAAACAATGAAAAACTCGCTGAAAACGAACATTGGTTCAACTTTTCATGACAAAAGGAAACAAAATTAACAGGAAGCATAACGAAGGAGTTAAAACAATATGAAACATGGTTCAAAAAGCAATAAATGATATTGCATCTCAAAATAGAGTAAGATAAGAAACAAATGCATCTGCGCTGCTGTGGTCGATTTCAGAAGTGGTCAGATCTGAGACGCAACGACCGAAAGTTGGGTAATTATACCCATGGGTCACAACTACTGTATGAGTCGCAAAGATAATACTACTTACCTACTACGTACGTGTTCCTCGATTTGGAAATTTTAACATCTTAAAAATGAGTCATACCGAACAGTCACCTATTTTCATAATTCTGAACTCCCAGCATGGTTTCATGCGTGCGAAACTATTATCATGCATTGAACCTGACATATTCATAAAAAAGATTGATTATTGTTGTTTACTCAGCAAGATATCGATTTAGCTAAAAGCATATACAGCGTTGAAACTCCGCTTTTATCATAATCCGACCGGAGCTGCTACCTTCACGTGGTGGCTAGGTTTGCCTATCGTGATGGCCCAATCGAGCTATATTGGCTGGAAAATATGTTCCCGTAGGTTATACCATGCTGTCAGTCAGATGCAACGTAGAACTTTCTACATAAGTACACCAGTTCATGTCGCCATACCACATCAGCACAGAGAAGTAATCGTCAATTCAAATCCAATAGTAGAAGAGGTAGTAAGGGAATTAGAAGTAATCGGAGAGCTTAGGGTTAGAAGATATTATTCAAGAAGTATGATTAAATGAGATAAGTTTAGAAAGTAAAAACTAGAGGTGTTGAAGAATCCAGAAGATTAGGATTTGAGAGAACACAAAGAATAAATGCACTGGCGCCATTGCGAACGATTTTGAGCCATGTCATTCAAGGTCTCTAGCCATCGATTATTATCATCTCGCGGACCCCAACCAGGTAGTCGACAATTACCGACATGGCTAAGTCCACTAGTCAATGACTTCATGGATTTCTGCCATGTTTTGGTTCGACCGCCCCTAACTTTCTTCCAACCTACTCCTACACTACAAAACAAAGTTCGTCGAGGCAGTCGGTGGTTCGGCGTACGCAAGACATGTCCCAACCACCTCAACTGATGAAGTTCCATTACTTCATCTATTGATCTCCCATCCTTACCTAGTACTCGTTTCCTAACGACAGCATTGCTCACTCAGTTGTCCCACGATATACAAGCAATGCTTCGAAGACATCTATGATCGAAAACCAGTAACCTACGAATATCTTCTACTCCCACTGGCCATGTTTCACAGCCATAAAGTAAAACGGAGCGAACCACTGCACAGTACACTCGTCCTTTAGTCAGCAAACGGATATCTCGCCTATGCCATAAGTGACGCAGGTTGGCAAAAGCCAATCGACCCTTCTGTATCCGTGCTGAAATTTCGTCAGTCACCAGGCCATCGGCACCGATGAGACTCCCCAGATAAGTGAAGCAGTCTACACGTTCGACTACTTCACTCCCTATCACTAGTTCAGGTGCCGATGCAACCCAGTCTTGAAGCAGCATTTTGCATTTCGAGGGGGAAAACCGCATCCCGAACATGCTTGCATTGTTGCTTATGGTAGTCAGAAGACTCTGCATTTTGTCAGCGTCTTCACCGAATAGAACTATGTCATCTGCATATTCTAGATCAGTAAGCGACTTTCCTGGAAGGTCAACCCCTGAAAAATCTGACGAGTTTAATGTTAACTCTAAGAGGATGTCTATGACAAAGTTAAACAAGAATGGAGAGAGTGGACAGCCCTGACGGACACCACTTGTTGTAGAGAATTCAGATGACAGTTCGCCATAAGCTCTCACCCGACCAGTAGTGTTCGAGTAGAGAGCTTGTATAAGGTTAATGTACTTCTTTGGTACACCTTTCAATGACAGACACTGCCACAGAACCTCACGATCCACTGAGTCAAATGCCGCTTTTAGGTCCAGGAACACGACTATTTTCGGACGTCTAAATGTGTCTGTGTTCCAGGACCTGTCGTAGTGTGAAGACAAATGTTATTCGACATACGATGTTTACAAGTTCCAACTAGTGTACGAAAGAAATATGACTAAAAATAGTTGTTAGTTCTCAAATGAAGTACAAGACATGGATAGATTAGAGTACGGGTGTGACAAAATACCCATAGCTTTTTGTCGTTTTATTGTTAGAAAGGAGTAATCACATAACTCAGTATATTCGTCGCATTTGTCATTTATAGTAATTTAACCTAGTAATGTAGTAAATTATGTTTATAAGTTATATTATGAACCAACTAATAACTAGTACTATCCGGTTTATGTTTGCTTCAGTCGTACATTTACTAAAATAGGAACGACACAAATATTTTCAGACCTTGAACGACAAACAAAGTAGTGAAGAGACGCACACACCTGCAACTCCCTCTTGACCCGTTTCTAGCTACTGTCGGTCCTGAGCCCCAGTAGAGGATGTGAAGTACCTGAAAGGTTGGCGACCCCAACTTATAAAGACACTCAAGAAATACACAAAATCGCTAAGCATGGAAAGTCGAGTAAAGTTTGCTCCTGAGGTAGCATCATTATATAGATGGTGAAAACCAGGAGTCTCTGGAAACCACAGGTTCGACACATTCTCTGATAGCTAAAGCAATAATAATCACAGTGTGGAATGTGAGAACAATGTCGGAGACCAGGAGGATCATCTAAATGGCTACATACATGAAGATATATGATCTGTTCCTGGGTGGAATGTGAAGCCTACCTGACAAAAGCTAAACATTTTAGACTAGTTTTAGTAGCATAGATGAATTCTGATCATGAAGGAAATGGTTTACTAGGAATTACGAGACCTACTAAAAGAGAAAATCACTTTAGAAATCAACCGGAAAGCAGACCCATGCAATAGCTTTAACGTCCCGGGGAGTGCTTGCACAAAGAAGCACCACTATAAATAATGGGTCCCTGTCGATGACCTGAGCAAGATTCGAAAAAGCAATTACAAGACAACAGCTAAACTGCAAGAGAATGGAAAACAAATAGAACTACATGATACCACCGAGAATCTGACAGCAAGCTAAAGTGGACGAGAGAGACTAGTTAAGAACAAAGAGGGAAAACCGATTACTGAGGGTTAAAAGGAGCGGAACAAGTGAGTAGAGCACTTTGAAGAGCTCTTGAATAGATTGTTGCCTCTGCCTATGCTCCCAATGACTGCAGAAACTACAGAAACCTTCAAACGTTCTTGAAAAAGTTAAGCTCTCTGATATGGAAATAATGTTAGTGATTGCTCAAGTAGGTAAGTGAAAAGTGAAAAGGAAAGACGCCTGAGTAGATCTTATAGTGTCGTGGCTCAAAAACCAGATAATGGCGATCGTATGCTGAACTTTGCTCAGATAATTGCTTATTTCGAGTACATACTAATTTTAAGCATAAGGAAAAACAGCTTTTGGCATCGCGACCCCCCGCGTCATCGCAACGTTGGACCCAACAAGAACACATAGCTATCAGCCATCAAAGGAGAGGATCTGTTGAGGACTGTCGCTCAGTCTGGAGCACGTGTTTAGATTCGGATTATGCTCTAGTAAGAGCGCTATGAAAGTAATCCCCACCCTAAGGCGGCTTGGAATGATATCCAGATAGCTGTGGAAACAGAAGTAATATCTGCTAGTAAGGTAGATTATAAGGTTACGGAAAAACTGTAGATCTCAATAGCGTCTACTGAACTGATAGATGCTCGGAAACTCATCCCGTCCGGCATAGAACATGACGAAGAGCTAAGTCAGCTTAAGCGCAATGATCGTGAACAGTGGTGGGTGGCAAAAGCAAAAGCGATGGGAAAGGTAGCGATGGTATGTAACAGTAGACAACTGTTTCGGCTTATCAAGTACACCGGTGTTAGGAATCCAAATGTTAGCGAAACTATCTCGGAACAGGATGGAACTACTATTCATTCTCAACCCAAGAGATTGGATCGATGGGCAAAACACTTACGAGATCAATTTAACTGACCTTTACCCGAACATTGGTTACCCAGAATCTGTATAAAAACTGAATGATAAATTGATGTAAGTCATCCTACTTTTAATCAAGTTGAAAAGACTGGGAAATCTAAAGCAAGGAAGAGCAGCGAGCCCTGATAGGTCAACTACTGGGGATTTTAAGGATGGTGGTTTAGTTTTAGCTGTTAGGTTGACTGAGAATTCGGGAAATGGATGTAATTCCATCCGAATGGTCTCAATCACTGATGAACCCTAAACGCCAATACATAAGGCTCGAATGGCTTATGACAACTTGCGTCAGATAAGTGTTTTAGTCCTTAAACAACAAACAGTTTCAGATCTAGAAAATAAATTTGTACTTGATGGAATACAAAGAAAGGTGAACTTTGAGTGAGTACAAGAAAAATCTACATACACGTTATGATGAAACATCTCAAAAACTTTCTTGTTTTACTTGAACAAAAATTTTAATTGGTATAAGCATCCTATATTATGCTTTGCTACTGTGATTCATGACTTTTAATGAGATATACTTGTTTAACGAGAATAACGGATTGGACCAAGATATTTAACGTACCGTCAAAGAGGTTTCGTTGAGTAAAATAGCACTAAGAAAACAGCAGTTGGCAAAAACAGTTAATTTTGCTTACTCTAAAGAGAATTTTGTGGTTTAATTAACTAATATTTTCTTTATTCGCATTTTCGAGGCCCAATCTTTTTATTTGGGAGTCTCATCAGTGCCAATGGACTGGTGTCTGACGAACTCTCAGCGCCGAAACACAAGGCTCGATCGGCTTATGCCAACTTACGTCACATTAATGGTTCAGGCAAAATATTCGTTTGCCAACCAAAGGACGAGTCTACTGCACAGCAGTTCGCTCAGTCCTACTTTATGGCTGTGAAGCATGACCGGTGAGAGTAAGGGATATCTGTAGGTTGCTTGTATTAGATCAAAGGTGTCTCCGAAGCATTGCTCGTATATCCTGGAACAATCGAGTAAACAATGCTGTTGTTAGAAAACAGTTACTAGGTAAGGATGGTATATCAGTAGATGAAGCATTGAAACTCCATCAGTTGAGGTGGTTGGAATATTTATTACGAATACCTAACCACCGACTGCCTCGAGAGCTATATTTTGTGGAGTAGGTGTAGGTTGGAAGAAAGCTTGAGGCGACCAAACCAAAACATGGCACAAATCCATGAGACTCCGAATGATATGGCTCAAAACCGTTTGCAATGGCACAGGTGCATCCATTCTATATGTCCCCTCGAATCCTAACCTGAATTCCTCATCACCTTTATCTTTTTCAGTTTATTTCACCAGATTCTACTCGTTGAATAATATCCTCGAACCCTGATTTCTCCGATTACTGCTAATACTCCTACCACCTCTACTACTATGAGATTTGAATTGACAATTGAGTGTCTGAGCTAATGTGGTATGGCAACTTGAACATGCGTACGAAGTTTTACGTTGTAGCTGAGTGACTAACTGACTGGCTAGATATTTTTATTGCCACTGATACTTACTACCCTTACTTTTCTGAGATTCAATCTGACAACTCCACCTGTCCGTGTTGTTAGGGTGTGGCAACTTGAACCGATGTATATAGGTACATACGTACGACTGACTGACTAGCACACAAACGTATTATTGCCAACATCCTGCACGAAAAGTAATCTAAATTTATCAAGAGTCAAATAGAATCGATAAAGTGAAATACGAATGCTTTTGCATAGTTTCCGTTCCTAACTTACATATACGTACTGCAGACTAATTAAGTAGAATTCTGAAATAATAGCTAGCTAGCTTATTGAGGCGGTAGTTTGTCTTGCCTGTTGTTAAACGTTTCTCAAAAATATTCCATCTGTTACACGGATTATTTGTTCACTCAGGCAAAGTCTTTAACTAATTTGCTTTCAATAGAAATAAACATGCTAAGTGAAACCCAAGATTATAAACAGTGGCCTCTTACAGCGAATCATGTTCCCACCTAGAGCAAGAAACATTCAGGACTAAGCCCAAATTTGATGGAGTAGTTTACTCATATTAAGATTTTCTGACGAAAGGATAATGGAAAACACGTTCATAAACTACACAGATTTTGAGAATGATGTATGCGAGAAAGAGACTATTACAAACCTCAACAACTGCGACACAAGTGATAAATAATTTAGGCTGGTAGACCACAAATATTAGGTACCCTGGCACAACACATTTTCGTAAGACAACCAAATAAAATAATCTAAAAATCACTAAAAAAGCTTGCCTTGAATGAGGAGGATAAAATTGAACGATGAAGCCTCGGAGCGTTTGAGTATACTGCTCCAATGTCAATCTTGATAGGGCATAATTTAACCAGTTCCTTCCTGAGATCTGATGGCGAATCAAAACTCTGGTATCGAAGATAGATATCACCATTTAATGTGAAGCTCAATTCTCTTTTGGAAAGCTACAGAAATTAGATACGACAATTTACTCCACTACTCCGAGAACTATATGTGAGCCATTGTGCAAATAGATCGCACGGGAAAAGTCGCCTATAATAAATCTTTAACAATTCTTCTGAAAATGCGGACTCCATTCCAACCAAACCTTTGGCTTGAACCACCAAGGTCAACCAACTTTCAGTGTCTTCTGGAAACGAAACATTGAACAGGCGAAATTGCAATTACCCTCTAAATACTCTTCTTGGTGTTTCCGTGGATTATATACACTTTGGTGAGTTCATTTAAAAACTCTAGAAATAACTTGTTGCATTGTTTCGAACGGGTAAACTTTAGTTTTAAAATCAGGAATCCATGTCACAACAATTCCCATGGCAATTTAGTGCTCCAAGTTGCGACCATGACATGGTGGCTAGGTTTGCTTTTCGTGATGGCCCGACCGAGCTATATTAGCTTTAAAATATGTTCCCGTACGTTATATCATGCCAGGCAGGTTGACTGGCGAACAGTGAGACTAAAAGCAGCTATTCAAGGTCTGAGGGCGAAGTGGTACTGCTGAATGTAGAGGGGTTTGACTGCAGTAAGGTGTTTCCCTCGGACATTCAGCATGTTCAGCGATGATGCCTTCTCAATAACTTTTATCATAAAGCCCCATGGCACTTCAAAATGTACACTTTTCAAACTTCAAAACAGATTTCAAGTGGTTTAACTTAATTTTTCTTGTTGTTTCTGATATCGTTTCACTTAATTCAATGACTGTGAAATACTAACATTCAGTTTTGCCCTTGTTTTATTTCACTAATAATAAACTGTTGAAGAATGTACAAATCACTACCATGTCAGTCAGTTGCAACGTAAGAACTTTGTACGTATGTACATAAGTTCAGGTTGCCATACAACATTAGCACAGAGACGCAAATGTCAAAACAAATCCCATAGTGATAAAGATAGTAGAGGTATTAATGGTAATGAAGAAGACTAGGGTTTGAAGATATTATTCAAGAAGTATAATTCAGTGAGATACGGTTACAAAGACAAAAGTAGAGGTGCTGACGAATCCATAAGATTAGGATTTGAGAGAGCATAACGAATGGATGCACTTGCGCCATTGCAAAAGATTTTGAGCCATGTCGTTCAAGGTCTCTAACCATCGATTATTATCATCTCGCGGACCCCAACCAGGTAGTCTACATCTACCAACATGACTCAGTCCACTTGTCAATGACTTCATGGATTTCTGCCATGTTTTGGTCTGACCGCCCCTAACTTTCTTCCAACCTACTCCTACACTACAAAATATAGCTCGTTGAGGCAGTCGGTGGTTAGGCATACGTAACACATGTCCCAACCACCTCAACTGATGAAGTTTCATTACTTCATCTATTGATCTGCCATCCTTACCTAGCACTCGTTTCCTAACGACAGCATTGCTTACTCGGTTGTCCCATGATACACGAGCAATGCTTCAGAGACATCGATGATCGAGTGCTAGTAACCTACGAATGTCCTCAACTATTAACGGCCATGTTTCGCATGCGTATAGGAGAACGGAGCGAACTGCTGCGCAGTACACCCGTCCTTTGGTCAGCGAACGGATATCACGCCTATGCCATAAGTGACGCAGGTTGGCAAAAGCCAATCGAGCCCTCTGTATCCGAGCTGAGATTTCGTCAGTCACCAGGCTATCAGCGCTGATGAGACTCCCCAGATAACTGGAGCGATCAACACGCTCGACTACTTCACTTCCTATCACTAGTTCAGGTGCCGATGCAACCCAGTCTTGAAGCAACATTTTGCATTTCGAGGGGGAAAACCGCATCCCGAACATGCTTGCATTGTTGCTTATGGTATTCAGAAGACTCTGCATTTTGTCAGCGTCTTCACCGAATAGAACTATGTCATCTGCATATTCTAGATCAGTAAGCGACTTTCCTGGAAGGTCAACCACTGAAAAATCTGACGAGTTTAATGTTAACTCTAAGAGGATGTCTACGACAAAGTTAAACAAGAATGGAGAGAGTGGACAGCCCTGACGGACACCACTTGATGTAGAGAATTCAGATGACAGTTCGCCATAAGCTCTCACCCGATCAGTAGTGTTCGAGTAGAGAGCTTGTATAAGGTTAATGTACTTCTTTGGTACACCTTTCAATGACAGACACTGCCACAGAACCTCACGATCCACTGAGTCAATTGCCGCTTTTAGGTCCAGGAACACGACTATTTTCGGACGTCTAGATGTGTCTGTGTTCCAGGACCTGTCGTAGTGTGAAGACAAATGTTATTCGACATACGATGTTTACAAGTTCCAACTAGTGTACGAAAGAAATATGACTAAAAATAGTTGTTAGTTCTCAAATGAAGTACAAGACATGGATAGATTAGATTATCGCCTTGGAAATTCCAAAGGGGTTACTTGCCTAAGCCTGTTATTGTAATTCCGTCCTGGGTTTTTCCTTTACTGTCTCATTATCTAATATCATTTTCATGAACTATTATATATAATTTAGATTCTTCGCACTCGCTTCTCATTCTTTCAGTATGGTTCCATGTATTCGGTGACGTTAAATGGATGATAGTCTTGCCGTTCTGCTGCACTGACTTAAGCCATTTGGTAGTTATTTATGAAGCCTAATGTCTCCTGATTCCAGTGAGAGCATTTGTCTCAGAGAAGGAAAGATTCTGGATACTATCAGCTTTCACATTACAAGGCAGGAGACCACTTAGTTATTAATAAGGAGATAATTCTAATGCTAATGAGATTTTGGAATTGAATAGACAAAATAATATATCGATCGGTAATGAATACTGCAGGAGAGAATGGAAGTGTAAGTGAAGAAGATAATACAGAGATAAGAGAGCACAAAACTGGTTGTTAGCTCCTTGATGTGCGAAAAATTGAGATACCGAGTGAGGTACGATGGTGAATATTCGGTAAGATGCTCATGGTGTGATGATATTGCGTATTTGATATGTTGAATGCCGTAGGTAGATTAAATTTCAGTCTCCTATAACTAAAAAGAAAAATTTCAAATGCTGTATTCTGACTTGATAAAGTTACTACTTCAGAAAGTCACCGATTAGCTAATCCTATATGCTACTCAGTATTTTAAGTTCTATTCTGATTCTCAAAGAACAATGTACCTCGATGAACTATTTTAACTCAGAGTCTCAAGATTCCTATTTTCAGCTTGCATGGCGATACGGATGAGTGATTTCTGGAATGTAAGGTTTATTCAGCCCCAGAGCTTTATCATAATTTCTTCCTCAGCCTAAAGTTGGTTTGATCTTCCCCACAGCCGGTTGTTTCTGGTTTGCGATAAACGAATTCGGAGTATCCTGTAGAGAAGACTAATGATAAAGAGCTGCATCGTCTGGATGGTGGTCTTTTAGTTTTCCAATTTTACACACCATACAACAGAACTCTCCTGACGATTATGATGAAAATTCTGACTTTGTCATCGGCTGACAAATGTTTTCAGTTGCAAATGTTCTTAAACTGTAGAAAAGCTCTCCTTACTTAGCTAATTAATGTTTTTTCACCTGCATCAGATTCACCTTGCCCATCAATGATGCAGCCTAGTTGTGTAAAGATTTCTGCACTATCCAGGGATCTTCCATCAGTTATGCTTTGGCTGGTGCATGTTGTGTTGCCATCTTTTATGCGAGGTCTTTCATTGTCGTCCATCATAAGGATTCCGTATGATATTGGCTATCATTTCAAGTTCTCCGTATTGCTATCCTATCTACGATATCTAATGCTTTTTCGCACTCATGTGATCTGTTGTTGTACATATGCTTCACACATGCGCACAAGGAGTTGCACTGATACTGTAAAAAGAATCTCAAAATGCACTAATATAATGAAGATCTCATGAACCTGGAGTCAAAAAAGCCCCCTTGAATACGAAGAATGAGGAAATTACAATGAATGTCATTCACTGACATGTGCTCGTCAACGATATCAACGAGGACGATGACAGAAATATTTGTCAAAGCAGAGGTAAAACGTACAAAATGTCTAATCAGCGGGAAAAACGTGCTGTCGAACTGAATCTTCAAGACCTTTGAAAACCCTTCGAATTAAAATTAAATGATCATGAGGGAGAGAAGGGAGAGCATTTTTTGGGACAACCAAGTGTATGAAGACCCTAAGCATGATCTGTTTATCTAACATTTTGTGCTTCATTAACAAGCAAAAACCCAATAAATAAATCACAACTAACCCTAATGCCTTGCTATGAAGTCGCCAGTGTGGACTTCAGTGTGCAAGTCGATTAGGATTCTGAAACACCCTTACAGTGAAGGCTAGACAGCAGGCGGAAAAATGGGAGCCATGATCTTTCTGTCAAACTTCAACTATTTACTATATCTCTCTCTACAGAGTGCTACCCTAATAACTGCAACAGTACAAATACCACCCTCATCCACAGTGCAATGCAAGCCCGAACTTGGAATCTAGTCGGTCAAAGTAAAAATGATTCGTAATAAATTTTGTTGAAAATCCTCTCCAGTTGTGGCAGGTGTAGGTACGTGAGAAACTTTCATTGCAAATAATGACACAAGAAGCTATACCTTCTTTTATTTCTAAAAAAAACTGAAGCTGGGATGTTGATTCAACGATTCGCTCAATAACCCTTCGGAAACTTTAAGAAACCTTCGATATTGATTACTGTATAAAGACCGCGTAGTTCACCCTTACTTCAAGGATGGACAGTGAAGTTATTTCTGCGGGTATGTCACTACTTTCCTGACTTAAATGGCTTCTGGAAATCAGATGGATGTAATATTGATAACATTAGCTCACTATCCGCGGAACCTAAGGTAACAGATGGCGAAATTATACAAACAGAAGTCGTTGATGAATCAAAGGTCAATGAAAACGATCCTTGCTCGTTTGTAGAAGAGGAAAGAAACGCAGTAATTGCCGCCGCTGTTGCTGACTTTGACGCAGATGATCAGTGCGAAGAGAATGATGGTGACGACGATACAGTTAATGTCATTATAAAGCCTTCCAGTAAAACAGGAATTTACAAAACCGGTGCTGCTTACCAAGCTCGATCAGTCTCTCACACAACTCAACGTAAGATACATGTGTTTCTAAACTGGTATGACGTTTGCCAATTTTTTTTTATCTGTTTTGGCTTGCATTCCAATAAATGGGTTATCTTTAGTACTAGTTATCTATCACGAAATCTTAAGACCCATTTCATTTGGTTTGCGTCTAATACTTGGGCTTTAACGGCTGCTATATAGTTAAAACTGAACGATAACGTAGAGCTTTGCTAAACGAATAGTTTTATTACAAAAGGAGAATGTAGAGCGGGTATTTAATGGGGAAAGTATTTTTATTCAATGTTGACATCAAGTTGTTGAGCTTTAGTAAGATTCTGGAAAACTTTCTTAAACGATTTTCAAGTTTTCACAATGAAAGTATCCCTAAAAAATCGTTCTCAGCGCTTCGTCATAGCTTTTATTCGTACCTTCAAACTGTAAATTATGATGACAGCTCAAAGTAAATGGTTCGTTCATTTTAAGGGGTCTCAAAAATGGCTCAATCAGTTATAAGAGTCAAACATATGCTTCGAAAAATGATCCCGTTTATCTATAAAGCAACCAACTAATATTATCAACTGTAGATGTAGAAATAAATAATTGAAAACAGATAAAGTCCTTATTGTGAGAGATAATTTAAATTATGTACATGATGAAACAGCAGTATCATGGAAAAACTTTTTGGCTGAGAAATACCAAAGTTGAAAAGTGTTACAATCGTTTTTTGAGGACTTAATTTTTGTTATATCGTGGTGTTCATGTTAAGCGAGTTTTACAACTGAGCAAAAACTAATATAGCCTAATTCAAGAAAGAAAAACTGTAAATGAGGATATATTATGCATCAAAAATCGACAAAGGAAAGTGAATTCACTGAGTTGTATTTTACTTGTATTGATCCATAATCAAACTTTAAATAATTGAACTGGACGGTTATGTACTTAATTTCTTAAGCTTATTATTTTTTTCTGACGTATGAAGCCGCTGGTAATTGATCTCCAAGCAGCTCTGTTCTTCACTCTCCAAGTTGTTACCAGGTGTTTTTTGATGGTTTAGATTTCTGCCTTCAACTCGCGGCCCCATAGTTTTCTTATCTTGGTAATTAATTAGGACTCATTAGCTAGGACTTTAGAATCTCGTGCCATCGATGTATGCTGCGTCTCGGAAACGCGCATACAGGATCCTAGTAAAGTCATTAACCTGATTCCACCTTGTCAAAATGAAGAAGCAGCTCGATTCACTCTTCGTGTATCCGGTAGCCCTGATGCTGCTTCCAGGGGTCTTGCTGGCGTAGGCATAGCGTTGAGTCCTAGGGCAGAATTATCTCTCCTAGACTGGATCCCAGTAGATAGTCGTTTGTGCGCTGTCCGACTAAACGGGACAGTAAGGACTCGTAAGGATAGGGACACTCGCCGTTGCCTATTCGTCATATCTGCCTATGCCCCCACTGACTGCAGTGCAGACGAGGTTAAAGATGAATTTTACAGAAAGCTTTCGGACCTCCTCCAAAAAGCTAGGCGCTCTGATATAGTAATAATGGCTGGTGACTTTAATGCTCAAGTAGGTAGACTAGGTGAAAAGGAAAGACATCTAGGTGGATGTTATGGTGTAGCGACTGAGAGAACAGACAATGGCGACCGTCTGTTGCAACTATGCTCAGACAACCGCCTATTCTTAGCGAACACCAACTTTAGGCATAAGGAAAAGCATCTGTTGACCTGGCGACCCCCGAAGTCGTCTCAACGTTGGACTCAACTAGATCACATCGCCATCAGCCACCGATGGAGGGGTTCGATAGAAGACTGTCGCTCGTTCTGGGGCACATGTTTGGATTCAGATCATGCTCTAGTTCGAGCTCGTATCTGCTTAAGGCTTACTGGACGTAGGAAAGACACCGTAAGAAAGCCTCTTAGGGTTTTACTTAATGATAATCAAACCAAGAAAATATTTCAGGAGCAACTAGAAAGAGAGTTAAGCAACCATGCAAGCGATTCCCATCCAGAAGCAGGTTGGTATGATATCAAAAAGGCTGTGGAAACAGCAGTGATATCTGCTAGCAAGGTTGACCATAAGGCTAGAATGAAGCCGTGGATCTCAGTAGCATCCACCGATCTGATGGATGCCCGAAAACTCATCCCACCTGGCTCTGAACATGATGAAGAGCGTAGTCAACTTAGGCGCAGATTTATAAAAAGCGTACGTAACGACCGTGAACAGTGGTGGGTGGCGAAAGCAAAAGCGATGGAAAAGGCAGCGGCGATAGGCAACAGTAGGCAACTATTTAGACTCATCAAGGAAACTGGTATTAGGAACCCAACTGTGAGTGAAACTATTTCAGAAAAGGATGGTCTTATTATCCATTCTCAATGCAGGAGACTGGATCGATGGGCAGAACACTTTAGGGATCAGTTCAACTGGCCACGAGCCACTCTTCGGTTACCCACGATCTCCAGTCATCCTGAATGGCAAATCGACGCAAGTCCCCCCAGTCTTAATGAAGTTGAGAAAGCGTTAGGAAATCTGAAACGAGGACGAGCTGCAGGTCCTGATAGACTGACCCCTGAGATATTTAAGGATGGTGGTCCAGTTTTAGCAGCTAGGTTGACTGAGATCTTAGGTAGAATCTGGGAACTGGACGCAATCCCATCCGACTGGTCTCAATCCTTGATTGTCCCAATCTATAAGAAAGGACAAAAGTCTTCTTGTGACAATCACAGGGGAATAAGTCTAACTAATATAGTATCTAAAATACTGGCCTCAATAATACTTCGACGCTTAACGAAAGCTCGTGAAGAGCAGACTCGAGAAAACCAGGCTGGTTTTCGACCTGGACGTGGCTGTATAGACCACGTCTTCACACTCAGACAGGTCCTGGAACATAGACACACATTTAGGCGTCCTACAATAGTTGTTTTCCTGGATCTTAAGGCGGCATTCGACTCAGTGGATCGTGAGGTTCTGTGGCAGTGTCTGTCATTGAAAGGTGTACCAAAGAAGTACATTAACCTTATACAAGCTCTTTACTCGAACACCACTGGTCGAGTGAGAGCTTATGGCGAACTGTCACCGGAATTCTCTACTTCAAGTGGTGTCCGTCAGGGTTGTCCACTTTCTCCATTCTTGTTTAATTTTATCATAGACATGCTCCTAGACATAACATTATCCTCGTCTGAATTTTCAGGAGTAGACCTTCTACCAGGTGGCTCGCTTATTGACTTAGAATATGCCGATGACATTGTCCTACTTGGTGAAGACGCTGACGAAATGCAGAGTCTTCTGACTACCCTAAGCAACAATGCAAGCATGTTCGGGATGCGGTTTTCCCCCTCGAAATGCAAAATGTTGCTTCAAGACTGGGTTGCATCGGCACCTGAACTAGTGATAGGGAGTGAAGTAGTCGAACGTGTAGACCGCTTCACTTATCTTGGTAGTCTCATCAGTGCCGATGGCCTGGTGACTGACGAAATCTCAGCACGGATACAGAAAGCTCGATTGGCTTTTGCCAACCTGCGTCACTTATGGCGTAGGCGAGATATCCGTTTGCTGACTAAAGGACGAGTGTACTGCGCAGTGGTTCGCTCCGTCTTACTTTATGGCTGTGAAACATGGCCAATGAGAGTAGAAGATACTCGTCGGTTATTGGTTTTCGATCATAGATGTTTAAGAAGCATTGCTCGTATATCGTGGGACACCCGAGTGAGCAACGCTGTTATTAGGAAACGGGTGCTAGGTAAGAATGGCAGATCAATAGATAAAGTATTGAAACTTCACCAGTTGAGGTGGTTAGGACATGTGTTGCGTATGCCTAACCACCGACTGCCTCGTCGAGCCTTGTTTTGTAGTGTAGGAATAGGTTGGAAGAAAGCTAGGGGCGGCCAGACCAAAACATGGCAGAAATCCATGAAGTCATTGACTAGTGGACTGAGCCATGTCGGTAATTGTCGACTACCTGGTTGGGGTCCGCGAGATGATACTTACCGATGGTTAGAGACCTTGAATGACATGGCTCAAAATCGTTCGCAATGGCGCCGGTGCATTTATTCTTTGTGTTCTCTCAAATCCTAATCTTCTGGATTCTTCAACACCTCTAGTTTCGACTCTCTAAACTTTTCTCACAGAATCATACCTCTTGAATAGTATCTTCTAATCCTAACCTCTCCGATTACTTCTAATTCCCTTACTACCTCTTCTACTATTGGATTTGAATTGACGATTACTTCTCTGTGCTGATGTGGTATGGCAACATGAACTGATGTGCTTACGTACGAAGTTCTACGTTGCATCTGACTGACTGACTGACTGACTGTTTCGTCATGACCACAGGCGAAGTCTACTGACGAGTGCGAAAACTGATGAAACCTAGGTCGGGTGTTCCTTGCCCAACAGCCACCTTACATATGATGTTTTGAGGATGGTTATAGTTGTTGTTCAGTGGCAGTGTCTATCATTGAGAGGTGTACAACAGGAGCATATTAATTTTCTACAGGCTCTCTAGTAGAACACAATTGTTGGAGTCAGAGCCTAAGGCGAACTGTCGTCGGAACCGCTTACTTCAGATTATGTTTATCGCAATTGTCCGTTTTCTCCATTCATATTTAGATGTGCAATGGAAATGCTTTTAAAAATAACGCATTGATGGACGAACGATGTTTTGTGATGTATGTGTTGGTTGAAGGAAGGTTATGGGCTCTCGAAAGAAGACATGGCATAAATCCATAAAGTCACTGACAACTGGATCAAGTGATGTTAGTAGATGTAGACTGCGACATAATGGTAACGGATGGTTAGAGACTATGAATGACATTGTTCATTGCAACGGCACAAATGCATCTGTTCTTATTTATATAATTTAAACACAGAAACATTAGTAAATAGTGGCACCTAAATGTTTGTGCGCGACACCAATTATTGAACTTGTGAGTTGGTTGGGATTCTGTCCGAGTGCTGAAACGGAGTCGGACAATAAATGAAAGCTTTTAGTTCAACGAACAAAGAAAGTACGAAACTTAATGGTGTAGTCTTTTGCCTATTTCGAATCAAGTTATACAATAAATGCTTGAAAAGTAGCTTTGATTGTTTGTCGATGTTTGTTTATTCCTCTGTTCACACTTGTTATAGGTGGATGAGAATTGTGCAGTGGCAGCTGCAGTAACAGCAACTTCGATCGTCTAATGCATAGCTGTATGATCGTGCAAACGTGTAGCAGAATTTCATATTGTTCATTGATTCTTCACAACCTTTGTTTGCAATGATACTCAACCAAGATTTCTTAGACGTGGGATATTGACATTGAGTTCGTGATAAGTGAGGTTGTGATTGGAGCCTACAGAAAAGTGTTTTCTCCAGAAAGGAAGTATCTTACAATTTTTGAAGATTCAGCAAATTGCATGTGTTTTTATTGAATTATTCCCATGTGCCTAACTAATCGAATTTTTAATAGAAGAATTTGTTTTGATATCTTGTGAAGCCATTTTTACTTCTGTGATCATGTAATGATTTTGTTAACTTTATGTTCACATGACCACTGATGAATAATTCATGGAAGTTTGTTCTATTGTCAATATTTGATTTTTTATTTAAATGAAGTTTGAATTCTCATAGGTATACAGGAAGAGATATTTTGAATGGAAATATAACTGTGGTAATGCTCTTAATTGCAACAACATGAGTTGTACGAGTGGCCAAATTGTTGGGCATATTATTTCTAGGGAGTATTCAAGTAGCCCTTAATGAATCACTTCGAAACGCGCTGATACAGTTGAGGTTGAGAATAGTTTGCTTTTATGCAGGTATGCTCACTCAGTGATTCGCTTCTAGCCACTAGTAGGGAAGTTCTAGTCATTGATTTCCTACTTCTCTCTAACTTGGTTAACATATGCGATGTAGGTACAAGAAAGGAAGTTTGAAGAGCTTGATTTGAAAGTGATGGGTTGGGAGACGGGGACAACGATACTGTTGGCGCCAGTAACTTGACGCGTGGTTTCGATGTCTTGGTCATCTTGCAAGGATATGTCGGTGACTTTGATACGGTGTATGATTTATTAGAACTGAGTCAAACAGCGATGAGATGGTTACTCCCCAACATCTCATTGTTTAAGAAGCATTGCTTGTATATCGTGGGACAGCCGAGTAAGCAATGCTGTCGTTAGGAAACGAGTACTAGGTAAGGATGGCAGATCAATAGATGAAGTGGTGAAACTTCATCAGTTGAGGTGGTTGGGACATGTGTTACGTATGGCTAACCACCGACTGCCTCGACGAGCTGTGTTTTGTGGTGTAGGAGTAGGTTGGAAGAAAGTTAGGGGCGGCCAGACCAAAACATGGCAGAAATCCATGAAGTCACTGACTAGTGGACTGAGTCATGTTGGTAGATGTAGACTACCTTGTTGGTGTCCGCGAGACGAAAGTCACCAGTGGTTAGAGACCTTGAACGACATGGCTCAAAATCGTTTGTAATGGCGCAGGTGCATCCACTCTTTGAGCTCTCTCAAATTGTAATCTTCTGGATTCGTCAGCACCTCTACCTTTGTCTTTCTAACCTTATCTCACTGAATTGTTATTCTTGAATAATATCTTCGAACCCTAGTCTTCTTTATTAACATTAATACCTCTACTATCTTTATCACTATGGGATTTGATTTGACATTTGCGTCTCTGTGCTGTGGTATGGCAACATGAACTTATGTACATACGTACGAAGTTCTACGTTGCAACTGACTGACTGACTGATCTCATTGTAGTGCAAAATGAAGCTGTTTAAGACCGATATTTTCCGGTCTTTCATGATTTTCTTGTTTTACTCCTAGCGATAACATCGAAGGCGTCTTAGGATAGAGGCGCGCTGTTGTCTTGTAGTTTCTTTAGATATTTTCACGGAATTCAGGACGAATCCCTCTGACTGAATGAAATGTTCCCCAACGGCACTTACCAGAGTGGTCTCTTACACTAAATACTTCTTTTTCGCTGATGCTATTGGTGTTCGCAAATGTTATCTGAAGAAATCACACCTACGATGTACCTTCAATATACAGTCAGCATTTATTAACAAGTCCTAAAGACTGACGTGGCGCGTCACTATTGACTCACCACTCATCTGTATTCTAGCTTAATGTTTCATAGTCAGTATCGAGAACACGGTATATCCACTGACGATTGATGGCTTTGACTGATGTGAGAGGTATGTTTAAGATACACTGTTCAGATTGATATGGTAACCGCAACGTCATCTGAGAGAAGTGTAATAGCTGTCATCTATCCATCAGATTTACATTGTGATCAGGGTGGAGTTAGGAGTTTCATTTCGTTGATCTAGTAAACAGGATGTTACGGTACGAAGGTCTTCATTGTGAGAAGCAACTTGAAATGAAGAATGTAGGAAGTTCCGTAGGTGTTTTCACTAGAGAGAAAATAAAACTAAATTCAATCTTTATAAACAAATGATAGATGAATGTATTTCGAATATATGATATACGATGAACTATGAAATCTCTATCAGATATTCCTTAAAAGCCGCCATGTATTCAGGTTTTTGAGCTAAACATGAAACGCAAAATACAATTAGCGTTTCCTAACACAGTTCTTAAGAAAACTGTTTTCATGAACATTGATTTGAAAGGAAACACTGCTGTGGAAATTTTGAAGAATTGTCTAATAGGATATTTAAATAAAGTGTTGTATGTCACCAAGCATCATACAGTGCTTTCGAACAGTTTCAATATTCGTGAATATGTGTATTTATTAGTTCATGCACTCTTACAGAGCATGTTACATATCACAATAACTTGAAAAATACTTGTTAGAATAACTGAGTGATAGTATTTATTTACATGAGAACTGTTATTATCCTTACCCACTTTGTTTCAAATGTTGGCAAGTCAAGGCTACGAATATCTGAGGTAACATTTGCAGATATTAGTAATTCTAAGTCACTTTAGTCTTGGAATGAACATCACTGTTTCGGTGAAATATGCGAAACGATTCAGCGAATAATTGCAAAATAAGTTTAAATTGATGAGCACATGTTAGGTAATTGTTCTATCGCGTAGTATATGGGTTGATAATATTGTCGATAGAGACTGTTTAGAGTCGTTCGTTTATTTTAAGACTATGAAAGATTTAGATTCTAGGGTTGCATTCCGAGCGACCGTAGTTTATTGGTTGTAGATCATCTGACGTAAATTGCCTATACGATACCCGACCTTAGCTGATACCTTGACGTGTTGGTCGTGCTTGCATATCGTGAGGCCTGAAAATTCACTCTTAACAGATGACAGTTTCAATAAACAAAGTATTCAAGTAGTTCTTTGCTTGTAAACCATGTGGTTTCAGAAAAAATGAATGATTGTTTGCTGCTGTAATCAGTTGTATTAAGTTTAGTCTGTTATGGACTGCACAGTCAGCGAGATATGATCATACTGATTCTTGGGGACGCAGTGTCAAAGTTGTAACTAAGATTAATTCACTTATGTATGTTAAAACATACCACTAGTGATGAATGAGAATGTTCTCAATGCACGTAACTCGACAGTTTGATGTGAGAATACTGGTTGAGTCACCATTGGATTCACTTTTTAAGTTTAAGCAACAATTATTGTCATCAACGGTAACTAAAGACTTCGTGTGCTGTCTTTCTACAATAGAGGCGGACACCTGCTAATTTTGTTAGCAATCACTTCATTGGCGCTAAGAGATTGAGCTGAATCTCTCTGATCTGGGTATACTCAAAACCACAAGTCACGCACTTTTACCCGTAGAATTTCAATCATGTCACACTTTCCATATATTTATGATCAAATATTTTCGTGAATTATGAAATTTACTAACAGAACCAGCTGAAAATGTCAATAGAATTAGAAATGAATTGATGAGAATAATTGCTCCATCATATTACGTAATTATCCGGTGTAGGTGTTCATGTTGTTGTGTTTCCCTTTTAGGCCTCCTAATTATTTCCATTGTATCATGTGAACCAGAGGGATGAAGTAACAGTGAATTTTGAAAGAGAAACGATACACGTAGAATCTGATAAAAAAATGCTAAGTGAATTACAATCAAAATTACCTTCCTCAAACAAGAGAGGATGAAACTACTTTGAGAATAAATGTACCAACGTCCTAAGAATTACGATCACATGAAATAATCATGTGAATATCTCAGTCCTGTATTAGATTAGCCACTGCTTAGCCGATTCGATCACAATAGTTCCCAATATGAGGTCAGAATTGTGTGAGGGAAATTTACGTCCTACACTTGTCAAACAGCAAAAAACTAAACTTATATAGGGTTTCCTTTAGGTTATGACTAACTTCCAAATATATCATATCTCAAATTGGAGAAAACAAACTTTCTTATCCAAACTGTGTGCATGTACTTGCAGTTTGGATTAGCTGATTTCTCCAGAGTTCATCTTCTACATCAGTTCTAATAGTCGCCTTGAAAGTATTGTTCCGATTGGAAAACAGGTAGAAACATGAAGTTCAGCAAACAGATCTCTTCTCTCTCTCAACTTGTTATCATACTGAGCCTAATAAATACGTGTAAATCATTTCGAATTTCATTCAGTGAATAAAATATTCGCAATAAATAGACACGAGAAATTAGCCAGAGTGTTTATGCAACTTAGTCACATTGTATCAGTGATAATGAAACAATGTTCTCTCAACTTCACAGGGTGTTTGTAAATAAACAATGGAAGTGTAACTGATCAACAAACACTGAATAGAATGAGTTGATGTGAGAAAATGTTCTATTGTATTCAGAACAATAAACATGTTGATGTGATGCAGGGTCGAGTGAAAAATATTTGTGAAAATAAACAAGTGTAGAGGACATAAACAATTTTGTGTAAAGAAGTACAAGTTTTTATAAAAGTGTATATTAAACGACGACAATAATACTCACTCTGATATCAAAAATTTGAAAGTACTCAGGGTTTTGTTTTCCACTTATCTGTTATCATTTTCACATCGCATCTTATTCAGATCCATTGTTTACATTTCTAGCTAAATGATAACCACTGTTAATTTTAGAGTTTTCTACGGATCATCTTTCAAGATGTATATACATGAGAAATTTGAGAGCTTAGTTCTCTCACATGCAGTGTAAACAAAGAATCAACTTGATCAGTGAGGCAGAAATAATTCAAACACATAGCCATA
>CALYCR020001536.1:0-47985 GCA_944470395.2 Schistosoma turkestanicum
TGGCCCAAACCTGAGCATCCTTGGTCCAGGATACATGTCGACTTCGCTGGCCCAATAAATGGAACTATGTATTTAATTGTCGTCGACGCCTTCTCTAAATGGCCGGAAATCAGCCCCGTTATGCCGCCCACTACAACTAAGACCATACAGCTCCTAACTGAAATTTTCTCACGAAACGGCATACCAGATGTGATCGTATCCGACAATGGCTCTCAATTCACCTCTTCCCAATTCCAGACTTTCTGTCAACGGCTAGCCATTAAACACTTACGCTCGCCACCATACCACCCGCAATCGAATGGGCAGGCGGAAAGGTTTGTGGATACGTTTAAAAGAGCACTGCTTAAGTCAAAAGGGGAGGGGACGCCAGCCGAAGCGTTACAAAATTTCTTGTACGTCTATCGGACAACACCAAATGAATTGTTACCGGAGCAAAAGTCCCCAGCTGAAATCCTGATGGGAAGAAGATTGAAAACGATCCACAGCCTGATGCATCCGACTAATGCACATCAGATGACCTTGAGATTTCAATTCCCACCAGCAAAATCAATGGCTATGATTGGCTGCAGTGTATTTTAGTATGCTATTTTCTTAACTGTCTCAAGGACGTTCTTATGTTGTATAAATAAACGAGAGTTGTATGCTTGATTGTACTGTGATTGCTGGGTGTTTGTAGAATATACTTCCTACGCTTACAAAGCAAGCTTAGCATTCGATTAAATTGTAATCAGGAAGAAGCACTGGAGATGGATAGGACATACATTGCTGAAAGTACCCTACTGCATCTGAAGACAAGCCCTCACTTGGAATCCTTGTGGCCGAAGGAAAAGAGAAAGACCAAAGAACATTTTACTCTGATCGTCAAAATCATATATGAGAAGAATGAACAGCAATTGGGTAGAACTGGAATGGAAGACCGAAGACAGAGTAGATTGAAGAGTGGTGGTCGGTGGCCTATTCTTCACTAAGGGTAACCGTTGTAAATAAGTTGATAAGTAACTCTGGAGCCTCTCTAGGCTTACTGAACGTACTGAAACCTGATAAATGCAGAGCACTGTGTGCAGAATTATCCAACTTACTTCGTAAATTACAAGCTTTTACAAAAGCACTGAACAGGCAAAACCAGTTCACATATTTGAAATCATCAATCAATCATTTTTAAACCACCATTGGAAACCTTCGAAGCATTGGATGGCCTTTTCAGCCTGGTATAGCACTCATCAGCGGTGCGCATCCACGACTCCTGCTCCTCCCAGGATTCGAACCCAGAACCTTCGGTTTTGTGCGCGAATGCCTAACCTCTAGACAACCGGGCCGGCATCCAACGGTATTAATGTCTAACTCTGAATGATCTGGGGATTTCGCGCAACCTCATCCACTTCTCTCTGGCAGTTACGGCCTACAACCGACAGGGCTGAACTCCAGTGATCGTGTCTTCTCAACAGAACTCCAAGAAGGTCCCTGGTTTGAATCCTGAGGGCTGCAGGAGTCATGGATGCGCACTGCTGCTGATGAGTCTCATACAAGGACCAAACGGCCATCCAGTGCTTCCAGGTTTCTAACAGTGATCTAATTATGATTGACTAATGATTTTAAGCGTGTAATATCAATAATCTCTATAACTCCAACTGAAAAAACCGATTACGTGAGTGAAACTCAAATCTGAGGACGGAACATCTATAAATCTTGATGATTTACGGCGCTCCATGTAAAAAGCAGAGAGTTTACAGAAACTAAAACAGTGGATTGCGTTGCAACAATATTTGTTTATTCCCATTTTCATAATTGTTCTATTCAGTAATGAAGTGAATAGTAAACACGATTGTTTCTCTTTTAATAACATGCTTTTACCCCTCGTTTTTGTTTATTTTCAGGGAAAAATAAAATAAAGTAAAATACAGTAAATATTATTTATCACTTAGTTACTTGATTTTATTTAGTGTTTCTAATTTTTGTTTACATTTTCAATAATAATTTCAACATAAATTGTTCGTTGTTCATTGTTCTATGTTCAATGTTCAACAATTCAGCATGTGAATTCAATAAAATATCAACCTACAATTAAATAACTAACATTCTTGTAATTAAATTATTTTCTTAAATTCTGTTTAATTTTTATTGGAAAAGATGAAAAGGATAACCAAAATGTCAGCATGATCATATGGATGGGAAAAATTAAATCTTCCTCTACAAATTCTGTCATATGATCATACAGGTATAGCCACTGACAGAAAAGACACATTCACTGTTCTCTCGTGATAGCTGTGGTGTTGTTTAAAAAATTGAGAAGATGAAATGCGAGTATCCGGACGAAGAATAAACTAGGTTGTGGTATACTGAGAATACACCTACAGAAGTTTGACATTCTCAATTCCAAACCAATGGTGTACATGTGCTCCAGAATCCAGATCTACATCTATTCATTGATTTATGTGGTGTATAAATATATAGGTGGCCGTTATTATCAATTATTTTATGTTTAAATGAGAAACTAAAGTTTCTTATCACTGTCCTACATTCGAAATAAGTGATTAAATGAAGTCTCCCTTTAGGCTAGTCATCAGTTAAAAATTACTTACTTACTTACTTTCGCCTGTTACCCCAAAATGGAGCATAGGCCGCCCACCAGTTTTCTCCAACCAACTCTGTCCTTGGCTTCCCTCTCCAGTTCTGTCCAATGTTTGTTCATTCCTCTCATATCTTTCTCTATTTCACGGCGTAATGTATTCTTTGGCCTTCCTCTTTTCCTTTTGCCCTGAGGGTTCCATGTGAGGGATTGTCTCGTGACGCAGTTAGGTGCTTTTCGTGTGTCCTATCCACTTTCAACGCCTCTTCCTGATTTCCTCCTCCACTGGAATCTGGTTTGTTCTCTCCCACAGCTCGTTGTTGCTGATGGTGTCTGGCCAACGAATACGAAGTATTTTACGTAGACAGCTGTTAATAAACACTTGTATCTTCTGGATGATGGCTATGGTAGGTCTCCATGTTTCGGCTCCATACAGTAGAACCGTCTTGACATTTGTATTGAAAATCCTTTTTTGGTGTTGATTGATATCTGTTTGGAGTTCCAGATATTTTTCAACTGTAGAAATGCAGCCCTTGCTTTGTCAATCCGTGCCCTCACATCTGCATCGGATCCACCTTGATTGTCGATGATGCTGCTCAGATATGTAAAGGTGTTGATATCCTCCAAGGCATCTCCATCAAGAGTGATTTGATTGGTGCATGTTGTGTTGCATCGGAGAATTTTGCTCTTCCCTTTATGTATGTTGAGACCTACTGCTGCAGAGGCTGCTGCTACACTGGTCGTCTTCTCTTGCATTTGTTGTTGAGTGTGCGATAGAAGAGCCAGGTCATCTGCGAAGTCCAGATCGTCCAGCTGCGTCCTAACTGTCCAGTTGATACCGTGCTTCCCTCCAGATGTTGACGTTTTCATAATCCAGTCGATCACCAGGAGAAAGAGAAAGGGTGAGAGTAAGCAACCTTGCCTGACACCGGTCTTTACCTCGAAAGAGTCGGTTAGCTGTCCTCCGTGCACGATTTTGCAGTTGAATCCATCATAAGAGTTCCGTATGATGTTGACTATTTTCTCAGGCACACCGTAGTGTCGAAGAAGCCTCCACAGTGTTTTCCTATCCACGCTATCAAATGCTTTCTCGTAGTCGATGAAGTTGATGTAGAGTGGTGAGTTCCATTCAATTGAATGTTCCACAATGATCCGTAATGTAGCAATTTGGTCAGTACACGATCGATCCTTACGAAATCCGGCCGGTTGATCTCGAAGTTGGGCGTCTACGAAGTCCTTCATTCTGGTTAACAATACTCTGTTGAAGACTTTGCCTGGTATTAAGAGAAGAGGGATGCCTCTGTAGTTCTCACACATGCTCAGGTCGCCTTTCTTTGGTATTTTGATGAGGTATCCTTCTTTTCAATCTGATGGTACTTGTTCCTCATCCCAAATCTTCTTGAAGAGTATGTGAAATATTTTCGCAGTTGCTTCCACATCTGCTTTCATTGCCTCTGCTGGAATGTTGTCTGGTCCTGCTGCTTTGCCGTTCTTGATTTGTCTGATGGCCATACTGATCTCCTCAATCGTAGGTGCGCCAATATTAATTGGGAGGTCCGTGGATGCTGCTTCGATGTTGGGTGTCTTCAGAGGAGCTGGTCGATTTAGGAGTTCCTTAAAGTGCTCTACCCACCTATTTCGCTGTTGTTCAGTGTTGCTAATTACTTTGCCTTCCTTGTTTTTCACTGGTCGTTCTGGTTTACGATAGTTCGCGGCGAGCTTCTTTGTAGTTTCATACAATTGTCTCAAGTTTCCGTCTCTTGCAGCCTTTTCCGCCGTCGTTGCTAGATCTTCCACGTATTTTCGTTTGTCAGCTCTGATGCTCTTCTTTATTTCCCTGTTTGCTTCTGTGTATGCAGCTTGTGCGGTAACTTTCTCCGCTCTCGTTCGGCTGACATTGATTGCTGCCTTCTTGTTCCTCCTTTCTTGAATTTTTTCAAGAGTATCAACAAAGATCCATTCCTTATGATGCTGCTTCTTGCGACCAAGGACCTCCTGACATGTTGAAGTGATTGCCTCCTTAATCCTTTTCCAATTGTTCTCCAATGTTGTGTCCTCTCCATTGTGTAGATCCTGAAAGGCCTGGAACCGATTGGTGAGGGCTATCCTGAATTCGTTGAGCTTTACAGTATCCCGAAAAAAGGCCGTATTAAACTTGTGCGATGTTGTCTGTCCCGTTGTCCAGTGCTTCTTTAGTTTCAGTTTCATTTTGGCGATAAGCAAATGGTGATCTGAGGCTACATCAGCTCCTCTCCTGGTTCTCACATCCTCCATGGTCCTTCTGAACGTTTTGTTGATACAGATATGATCAATCTGGTTTTGAGTAGTGTGATCCGGTGAAATCCATGTAGCTTTGTGTATGCGTTTGTGCGAGAATATTGTGCCACCGATGACCAGTTTGTTGAAGGCACATAGGTTTGCAAATCTCTCACCGTTTTCGTTTCTCTCTCCCAGTCCATGTCGTCCCATGATGTCTTCATATCCAGTGTTGTCCATTACAACCTTGGCATTCAGATCTCCCATAAGAATCGTCAAATCCTTTGGTGAACATTTATCGACGATTGACTGCAGCCTTTCGTAGAATTGATCTTTATCGTCGTCATTGTAGTCATTGGTAGGTGCATAACATTGGATGACGTTCATTGTAATGTCCTGTATCCTTGTTTTGAAGGATGCTTTAATGATCCTGGGTCCATGAGATTCCCATCCTATTAGTGCCTTTTGTGCATGTTTGGACAGCATCAGTGCAACTCCTTGTGTATGTGAAGCGTTTTCCTCTTCATGACCAGAGTATAACAGCAGTTCCCCTGAAGCTAGTCTCAGTTGTCCTACTTGTGTCCAATGTGTTTCACTGATTCCAAGCACCTCGAGGTTGTATCGTTTCATCTCTGCCGCAACTTGAAATAGTCTTCCAGTATCCCACAATGTACGAACGTTCCATGTACCTAAAAAAATGGTTGCTCTAGTTGTCAGAAGAGGCGTCAGCCCCGTGACTTCCGAGGGAACTCGGCTTTCATCACGCGACGTCATAATTCTTCCTCCAACTCCCAGGGCAGAGTTAAAATGGTTTGAATTGTTTTTTCTGGTTAGCGTTTTTTTGGCAAGTTAGTTTTTGACGGAATGGGGTCGCCAACCCCATGTCCAACCCTCCTCCTTTACCCGGGCTTGGGACCGGCAGTAGCCCCGAAGGTTCTACTGGCGGAGTTATCACGTTCAATAGTCACATATAATTTCAGTATAGCAAAGTAATGTGAATCTGAATTATAAGCCAAACTCATGGATAACAGGATCCTCAAATCAATTAAGCTAAATCAAAGCATATGATTGAAGGAGAACTACCGAAGTGTTATTTTGTGATGCGGCTTTCGACAACGAAAACATTTACTTCAATTGGATTTAAAACACTATGCTGTCCGGATTGTCGCACTATTAAGTAAATGTAATTTACCGTATATGTACAAGCCGTATCGTCTTACCTAAAAAATCTGATGTGAATCATTTTATCTTGTTCCAAAGAGAATTTCATGGAACTAAGGCAAACGTGAGATGGTGACAGTCATATTGACGTTAAATTATAGACAATTGGGTATATGCAGTTGGACAATTGACATCGCCGCAATATGAAGATTATTTTGTAATACAGTTTTGAAATATAATCTATTACAAATCAATCACAATACATTTTGGAATGGCGTGCAAAATATTCTTCATGAAAAATCAAGAATACATTGACATTTATCAAAGTATTTTATGAAAAGCAATCAATTATTGATCATTGTTCATAATCACTTCAACTAGAAGGCTCAGTTTTGCGAATACAATGGAAGAAATTATTGACATGTAATTTCAAAATAATCAAAAATATTATATATTCAAAAGAATATATGAAATTCATATAAAATGCGGTATAATGTTTCCGTTTTATGTTTTTCATCAAATAGTATGTTGTAAGTGCAATCACCTGTAATTGTAAAAACAGACATCTATAGTTTTACAATAGATAAAGACAACAAAAGGTCATATGTATGCGACATTTAAGTTTGCAATCATAAACGCGTTGACAAGATTAAAATCCTGCTAATAATTAGACAGTGATTTGATAAATTATTCGATCAATCACATAAAATGACAAAATATCATGTTTGTTGATGAAAAACATGTTCATTATCTTCAATTCATTCACTTATCTAATCACGTAAGAACTCCTTTATTTTTCACTTTAAAGTCTATTGTGAATAGTTTTTGTAAATTTTTCAAATTAAGATTTTCGGTGAGGAGTACTATATATTACGCTTCCCAATGCAGAGAGAGAGAGTGATCTATATATTAGTTAACACATACATACAAATATATATCGAAAGTTATTCTTTCAGCAGCGACTCACGATTAACATTGCCCCGCACCAACAAATGACCGACAAAACTGGATATGCAATCTATAATACAAAGGAAGCAAATATTTCATTTCATTTTATATTTTGAATATTTCATATGCTAAACAAACATTTTTTTTCAAAGAGATACTGACGGCTATGTATGTCCTTTGTTGAACTAAAAACAACGACAGCAGAATATCAGATTGAACAATATGTTTTGTGTTGGTTCAGTAAAATAGATTGTGGCTTCTGTGTGGATGTTTGTAAGCCATTATTCTACAAATGTTGTTGTGACCAAAAATCATTGCAAAATAATTAGCCTGGCATTTCCTCGAACTCTACGAGACAAAGAGGAACGAGCATTTAATAAGGGCTTTCACACTTTACAGAATAATGTGAAATATAATATTTTTATTGTTGTATATGTGATATGATGGTTGACATGATGAAGATATCTCGAGGCGCTGGTGGATGATGGTGGGGCTGTTTCTTTCTCTTATCAGACTGTTTTTGTTTTGGAGCAGTTATTGTTCTTCTTCTGAACAACATTGGCACAAACGTCAGATAAAGTGAAGCATTTGAATTTTTTTCACTTTTGATCTGTAGCTTTTTCCCTCCATACTCAATCTCGATTGTTTGCTTGTCGTTAATAGCACGTTTATTTTCATTGTATCCTTCTTTCGATATGTTTCTCCAATCTGTGTTGCCTTCAATTTTTTTTAAATAATTGATAAATTGGGTGACCGTCGAGTTGTTTGTTGTTTGCTGATTGCCCTGAGTGCCATGCTTATAAGAAATCTCTGGCCTACTGTGTCTCGACTTTTCAAGTATTACCACATTATGCCAATCGCATTTATGTCCATAAATGTCCGTGTTCGTTGATATGACCGAAGAACTGTCGTAGCGTTTTATTATCAATCGATGTTCACGTACACGTCATCAATTCGTCCTCTTTATATATATATATATATATATATATATATATATATATAGAGCAAAATGCAATCGTTATTCAGAAACGTACAATAAACAAACTATTGCACAACTTATTGTCCAACAGAAGCGGAAATTCAATCTGCAACCCAGTGTGTCAGTTCGAGTTTCAATTCATTTAATGTTCACAATATGTCTACTGTTTTACGTAACGTTTTGTTGTAGCTGACAATTAGTTCAAATGATTTCTCTCGATATCACATTTCGTCTGTTTACCTTAACCGCGATATGCTTCTCGCATGAAAAGATAATATTTTGGCAGTAGGACAGCAAATCGATCGTAATCGTCGGTCTTTTCTACATTAAAGTAATATTATCTCGTGTCCGTAAGTTCGCATATCGAAAATCTTCAAATATATTTGAGTACAGAATGTACTGAAAAATGGTTGGTTTATAAGACTGAACGTGCAGTACTATTGAAGCATACATCCATTTTATATGTTGTGAATATTTCGCAATGATTAGGTTTCAGGTTATATTGATAGATTATTCTATATCATCAAATCAATTAACACTTCTAATACGTTGAAGAGTATACTATAGGACTACTTACTTCACAATTTTCCTGCTTGTAGCAGATGATAATTAAAACGCTGCAGATGATTCCGATGGTGATTAATGCACAGCAAACTGAAAATAATAGTATCCTCCATTTTCCCGCTGAACCTTTCATTTTTTCACCCACTAGAAAACCCACGATCAATATTGTAAATGACACAACTGGTGCAATGACCTGTTCATACCAATCATCACATGGAGTTATTACCGAAACACCAATTATCAACAATATCAACTATAAAGTAAAAAAGAAAATTGTTACTTTCGATATACAAGCCGCTGACAACAAGCAATATTACTAAACAATTAGTGATCGAGCGCTGCTGTTAATCACACTATGATGGTTTTTTTGATAATTGTTTCTTCCGATAATATGCCCATTCATTGCGCATGAGAATGTAGCATCACAATATTCATGTTACAAATATCTTACGTGAGAATTGATAAAACGAAGAAAGGAAAACACAATCATATCCGCCGAACATATAATTTACTTTTGGCGTCAAATATTGAAATGCACATTGTGGTGACACAAATTAATATTTAATCGAACATATGAATTGATTAAGTTTGGTGTTGCAGCGCGTTGAAATGATCGTAAAACGTAATGCAATCAGTAATTACTGCAAAGAATCTTTTCATTTCAGATAGTCTTCAATAAAGACTCCTAAATCTGTACACTTCACTTGCCATCGCCATTTGTGTATCATCACTGTCACAGTTATCCTTGAATCATATGCAGCTCTGACTCATTCGATATACTCACATACGCATACGGATATCACTGTACATTAAAATAAATCCTGATGAGTATCTAATCGTGTTGATATCTCTGAAAACTCAATGAAAAAACAAAGAAATATTATTTAACCATGTTTCACTTACGGTCAGGATCATGGTGATTTTACCTGATTTGGATGCGGTGTGCATTGTTTTGTTGAGTATTATGATGAGTGTCAATATTAGCCCGACGCCTCTGGAATGTGAAAATAAATTTAACCCAAAAAAATTGAACTGTACGTTGAACATATAACGAGTCATAAGCCTTTCTACAAAATATGTATGCAGTAAATGGTAAGCAGTGGTGATAAGCAACATTCTTATGTAGAATGTTTGAAAGGTAAATGAAGAATACAAACATGGGAATACTCAGTAAACAATTATCATGTTTTTCATAAATTTGTCTTGTATAAAATGGAAACATTATCACTTGAGAAGCCCTTATTTTGATTTCCATATAGGATTGTTTACTGAATAAATAACCACGATTGATTTATCTGTTCACAGAGCGATCAAACATTATGTATATTTATGTTTATTATTTATGTACAAAATAACAAAATCAATTTCTTCGGTTTCCATAACTTACATGAGAACTAGACCAGATATGCTAAGTGGCCTTTTCCATTCCAATAAGTTCAATCTTTTAGGAGAAATGAGGAATTTTTGTAAACATCAGTCACTTACGTGCACCATTTTTTTCCGCTACAGTTGCAGTCATAATTATATTCTGACTTTGCACCAAATACATACATTGTTGAAAAATTCATATTGGATAAAGTGAATAAATTCATCTTCAAATTATTTGGCGGAAATGCTAATTACAAGAATTCGTGATAAGTAAATATATTAATTACATAAAAACAATTACTTATTTCTTCACTTACTTACTTCACCTTCAAGGATATATTGGCGGTTATACATTCATGAAAATATCTTGTATATCAGACATGTAGTTTGACATCGGTGACTTAATCACTGTTGTCAGCAGTTATCAAACGACATCTTTCCACCATTATGATTTTTAGTCTATCTATTTACTCACAAATCTCTGTGAAAAAATATATCCATCTACCTCTATCTAACTATCTATCAATTATTCTTTCGATTTATCTGACCATTTAGAAACAGTCAATGCGGTTCACTATACTGCAACAGTCAAGGCAGTTAACGTAATCGACGAAATTTAATCCGTAATTGACTATATGTTGCGAAAATTTAAAAAGTCACATCAAGCGTTCAATTAACTCAATTAAATAGAATCACCGAAATTTATAACTGCATATACCAACATATATTTAATGACAACTGACCACTAAAATACTGAACTTTGGATCAAATAACAATGAAAAAACTATGAAAAAAATGGGTCAAAAATTCGGTTGTTTATACTGTTTAGGTAATGAACAAATGCGTGAAAAAAGTTGTTTGTCTCGCATCACAAGTGGTATGATATAAACATCGGATAAAACATCAAGGAAACATCAGGTAGGTATATCATTTCTTGATTACTGTGATCAATTAGTTAGTTCAATGAGCGTAATGCTCATTTCCTCCTTAATAACACTTAACGTAATTTTGTACATGTTGATGTGAAGATTTGATGAGAAAAAGTTATCAAGGAACCGTGAAAATAAGTTTTCGATCATTGGATACTAACTAGTAAGTTTTACCCGCGATGGCGTTTGTGAATACGGTTTGCTGAAAACGCCTCGCATGTCCTAAACTAATTTCAGTTTTCGGAAAACGGACAATCTTCGTGAAAACATTTTGATAAGATTACTAGTAATAATAATCATAACAACAATAATACTATGAGTTGGAAAGAATTACCAGACCTACACCTGTACATCACGCTGGTACTAATCACTCCAGAGACTCACAATCATGCAAAACTGCACTGAACTCTTCGCATTCAACTTTGAAAAATAACAAAATGCACGTGGTTGCGTCTATGAAATATAAAAGTAAATTCGAATATATTTTGTAGAATGTATCTGTCATTAGTATATGCGAGGCAGATGGTGTCGCAATAGAAGTTGTCAATGGGCTGTGCCTACAACTGAAAGTTATTTTGTCCTAATGCTAGACACATTATGTCGTTTGGATATAAACATGTATCTACATAGAGCATCAAAAATTCTTCCTCCATCGAGCGGTTTAACCTGTTCACAAGTGTTCGAACCATAAGTATCGGTACGTGAACTGAGATGGTGGTACGTGAACTGTTGCATATACCTCATGGAGAACTCTATCACGTGATTCTCCATCACGAAAAGACGTACACGTTCAAACGACACGGTCCGCTTTTATTATTTCAATCAAGCACAGGTTTATTAAAGTGCACGATCTGAATCTAGATCGACTGAACACACTAGCAGGAGCCCCTCATCGTCTTCGGACTAAACACCTCATACACAATAGTCACCATTCTCACGTCCTAGTCTGCGGCTCCTGTTATCTGTACTATCCTAAATTGAGACACTGATCTCACGTCCAGATTTTCAGTTCAAGCTGCCGTTGCTTCTCCTGGCCGAACATGTTCTCATTCTACTTCTGGTACCTTCACAACTCCTGCTGCCTACAAACCCCCATCTTGGGACTTTGTGATTCAACAATATTATTTTGACGTGCCGACTCGAAGATAGTGAACGGCACTTTTCTGACGGCTAGATCTTACGCCTCAGACTTTCTGTGACAATTCGAACATATTGGATAGCTAACTGTTCGACAACTCTTCTGTCCCACAATATAACGTTGGCACGAACGGAGCCTCTGTGTATTTAAAAAATACGTGAAACTTCTGAAGTGACTCCAATTTTTATGAAGAGAACGCCACTTGTTTAATTGAAGCGTTCATTATTTTGAAATTTTCCACTGAATTTTATTTTACACTTTGTGCATTCGTACGAAACCTCCGTTTGTGTTGCTGCCATTATATCTGAATTGGTCGTTGTCGATTCTCTCTTGCGCTCACGCAAAAATTCAGTATTTGTTATTAATCAAAACATAACTTAAAAATATAGTGACTTTTGTGGATTGATTCTTCTTTGCTTTCGCTTAGCAGTAAAATCAAAAATTTGCTCTTTATTTCTATTTTTAACCCAGATGAAAATTTTCGCATACCTAATGAAAGACTAGGTAACTCTTATGTTTCCCATCCTTTGAGGGTCTGTTGTTCATTACACTATCTTCACAGTCTTCGAAAAAAAACACCGGTTTTTTCGTTATTCAGCAACTCTTTCAATTTTTATTGCTGCCAACTTCTGATGGAGACAATTCATCATTCAAAAAGCCTCACAGCTTTGCTCAAAAGCCTGCTCACTGTTCAGTCAATTATATATAATCCTTTTATTTTAACACCTTTCCTTTATCTACGACACTCTACGTGTTTGAAAATACTTTGAATTTTTATTACTTATCAAAATATTTACTTGGAGAATATTTTTGCTGCTAGTTTCCCAAATTGTGTTAGTGGTCGTTACCGATTGTGAAATATCTTGCTCTATAATGGAAGACTACTACAAGTTTTAAATCTATATGGAGACAGTATGAACACATGTGTACGTTATTCGTTAACCTTCTTACTTTAAACTATCCTCATCTTCCTAATACCGAAAAAACTGCGATACTCGCAACCGGTGCATTTTTTTCACAAGCAAGAGAGACATTGAAAAAGAATCACTCTGGTCATAATGAAGTGGATAAATTCCCTTCGGCAAAATATCTGTCATGACTGATGTCAAAAAAGAATGACCTATTCGATTGTGAATAATTCCAAGAATGACAAACTGAGAGCGCGTTACCATTGTTCATCATTGAAAATTACTTATGAGTGATAGACAATCGAACTGAATAATTCATCGCTCTAATAAGTCATCTAAACCTTCATAACGTACCACAAATCTTGATTCACTTAAACTTATAACGATGCGAATAATTGATTAGCGACATTCAAAGAAATCATGCGAAGGAAATTGAAATTTAACAGAAGAAATTAGGAAGAAGCAATGCCGATGTTAAGTAAACACATTGATGAAAACTTCAAACCTTGCCGCTCATTTGAACTACAAAGAATCACAGGAACAGAGGGAGACCGAACACGAATTTTGCGAACATGAAAGGAACGTTCAGCATCTTAACCGAACCAGAATAGAATTCGAAGGACAAAGTATGTCTGAGAATGATAGACAGTGGCTCATAATACAATGAGAGCGACAGACACAAACGAGGTTTAGTCACACAGTACTTTGATATAGTATAGTTGATACAATCTATGAAATGTATAACAGTTTATTGCAGTTATATATAAATACATATATATATATATATATATATATATATATATATATATTTCTCTTAGCTGTTAACTTTTATTTGATTGATGTCTCATTCAAAGTTTGAAGATACAGTGGATGCACATAAAATTATCATTTCTCACATAACAATATGATGAAACTTTACGTGTTCGATGGTAGACATGAGTGAGCATAGGCTGCCAAATACCCTGTCTTACTTTTCACTTTACATTTAAAACCAGTCACAGTTTTTCTGTTCATGCCTTCTCCTGATTCCAAGCTTAATGTTTTCTTTTGTCAATCATGTTCTTTATGACTATGAACATTGCAAGTCTTGACTTATCATGTCTAATGCTTTACTTTAGAAACTAAACATCGACTTCTTTTCAGAGAATTTTCGACGTGCACTTTTGTGTAGTCCTTTACTGAGGCGAAATATCGTCTGAGGATTTCAAGTTTCTGAGATGATTTGAAATTGATTTATTCATGATATCAAAAATAATTCTGAACTATGAAAATCCTATGACTTTGATTTTATATCACGCTTTCTACTTGTTAACTGTTTATTCAACTCTGTAATTGATTCTACAGTTAGTGTGTTGATTGTTATCAAATTACTACATCAGTTTTGCTGAGATAGCGATCGTATACGGAGTGTTTCCGAATATTTCGCCAACATCAGTAGTTTATGCAAAAAGAGATATATGTGAATAATTTCACGGTTTGTTACACATATATATGTTTCACAGGAAACATTCTACCTTATCATTATCATATTCGTATCACATGAACTGAAATCAACACATGTGATTGTGTGTGAACCACAGAAGTGTATGAATGCGAAGATGGTGGTTTTTTCAACGAAAACCGATGTACTGGAATAGCTGATGTTTTTATCATGTTAAATGTCCTCCTCCGGACATTTTGGGACGACACTTCGAAATTGTCAAATTGACGAAGTAGTTTTGTAGCAAAGACAATTTGACGCAATCTCACATTCCCAAACGAAGCTCATGGTCGTCACACTGTTTCTGATTCTGTATTGACTTTAAGTGATCGATAATTAGGTGTACGCGTGCGCTTAACGTACATTATTATTTATAACGAGTTGAACATTTATAATTGAGTTGTGGTTCTTCAAATAAGTGCACAGATCTGTATATCTTTATATGTTTTGGCTTCTTCATTCAATTTCGCTTCAATTATTTTTGAGTGACCGACATGTACAAGTTAAATTTACCTGCGTATATAAACAAGACCCACAAAACATCAGGTAAGTCACATACACATATACAAAATTTGTGAGAATATATAAGTATGCACAGACCAGGACTGAACCGTGAGATTTCAATTATTCGACGTAAGGTCTCTGAAAAGTCTGATGATCAACCAAATAAACCAGTCAGCTAAAGGTTTCAAGTAACCAGATTAGCTGTTAGAATAACTGTGAGAGTCTAAGTATAGGATGTACGGATGATGGCATATTAGATAAAATACAAATAGCACTGAGGTATACAATAGATGTCGAATTTAATGTATTCTGGAGAATGACCGCAATAGATTTCTGACAGAACATCAATTATAAATCAATCACATTACAGTTTCTGATGACGTGCAATTATTACCCATCAACTATGAAGAACACGTTTACATATTATAATGTATTTTTGAAAAGCAATTACTTAACGATCATTTTCCATAGTTGCTTCAATCAATAAGCACAGTCTTACGACAACAATGAAAAAAATAAATAACATGAAATAGTGTTAGCATCAACAGTAATAAAAATTCTAACATAATAACAAATATAACGTCAGTACAATCACCTGCAATTTAAAAAACAGTCTAGTTTAGTCGGAAAATTAGTAAAGAAATGAAACGCGTAATATATCTGATACAATAGCGAACATTCTTTAATGGAACGAGTGGAAACTGTCTTACATAGTGAAAGGATATAAACCCTGCAAACGATCAATCAGTGATCTTATTGATCATTTGATAAATTCAAGGAACTAAGACCTAATCCGGTTTGTTCAAGAAATAAACAAAGAAACAGGTGGATCTTTGGTAATCAACATCTCACTCTCAAGCATCAATATTTGATGTCAGAAATACTGATGTTTCAGTTTCAGATCGACCGAGGACAATTATGGTTTTAAAGTTATAGTTTCAGTGTGGAATATAAACTTCAAAATTCAAAATGCACAAGGTCAGTGATATATATATATAAATATATATATATATATCTATTGAAATTAAATTGTTGATGTGAAACTAACAATTATCATCGCCTCACACCAACAAACGGCTGACAATCTAGGATGAAAGACAAGAAAATATGACGTTTCAAATCATTTTGTGAATGTATGAACAACATTCCTCAAACATTATTTATTCTGCTACGACTACAATAATAATGCAGTGTTGCGAGCAGCAGTTTCGTTTATTTCGTGTTCATGATGTGGACGCTATTCAACTGCACTTGTTGTCGTTGTTGACAGTTTGTTTCAAAACGAATTAGTTAACTTCTTTTCATTCATCAGTTCTGTTCTATGTGCAAACTTCAGCTAATATGTGTTGATTTGAATGGATAATGAAAGGATGAAAGGACTTTTTGAGACTTAACATTATCTCTGGTATTTTTTTCACTAGAGGAAACAATTGTCTCTGTTTTAAAGCTTGTACAAATACTATTATGTGCAAAAAGGGCATAATAATCAGCGTAACCCTTCCCTACAGTACACTACACATTGAAGATTATACATGAATTTATTTACCGCTTTCACACACAACAAAAAAAATGAAGTATATATTCATCTTAGTTATTGTGTATACTTTATAATAACTAGTTTTGTTACGTGACATTCCTAAATAATATACAACCTAAAGTCAGTAAACAATTTCGATACATTCTATTCGATGTCTCAGGGCAACTTACTCTATACGCATTCCTGTAGTTGCATATTATACTTAAAATACTGCAGGCAATTGCAACTGTTATTAATAAACAGCAAAATGAAAATTATAGTTTCCTCCATTTTCCTGTAGAACTTTTCAATGCCAGACCTAATTCGAAAGCCAAGAGTATTATTGAGAATGTCACTATTGCCGCAATAAACTGTTCAGACAATTGTGCAGATGGAATCAGTAATCCGAAACCAACAGTCATAATGATAACCTGAAAATTGATCAGAAAATATGTCATTTAATGGTGATTGCATTGCACTAAGTGCATACACTAACTATCATATATGAAAATTTTAAGAACAACGAAAGCGTAAAGTGATCTTATCAAGTGGTTATGACTTCTACATGGAGCATCAAATAATGCTATTCACATCGAGGAAACAAAGGCTTCAATATTAACAAAGAAAATAGGAGGAAATGCACATTAAAAAAGAGTCAAATAAATGTGGTTATGCACTTCTGTGCAGTGACATTATCAAAACTGCAACGCAGACAGTGATTCGAATAATACTGATTGATTTGTTCATACAGTCATCGAAAACTCACGCTAAATCTCTTCTCTTTACTTGTTAACGTCATTCATCTATCATTAATTTTACAGTTAAACCTGAATCATATAAAGCTACTATTCATTTCATAGTTTCAGACAGGCATACTAATTATACTGTGTATAAGAAAAAATGCCAATTATGAAAACTCAAAGGAAAAAATACAAAATTAGAAACATCATTTACAATCATATTTCACTAACAGTTATAATGATGATGATGGTATTCCTTGCAGATGTTGTGTGTAATGACTTGACAAGTATTATAATGACTGCCAATATTAAAGCAAGACCACTGAAATATGAAAAATAAGATGCAACATAAAATAAGTTGACTTGAACATTGATCATAGTACTAGTGATAATCAGTTCTCTCAAATATATATTTGTCTGAAAAATGGTCAGCAATACAGATGATAAATATTTTAACGTGGTTACCTTCAAAAGATAAGTGTCGACTTTAACATTATGAATACTCCGTAAATGATTGTCATCATGACCAGATATTATTCATTGATAAAAAACGCAGACGCTTTCTACTGAGAGTTTTTCATTGTGATTCAATTGTACGATGGTATATTGAATTGACAATCACACTTTGTAATAAAATTCACAATGATTATGTATAAAATAAAATAATTCAGGTTTTTTTTTTATTTTTCATTAACTTACAATACAACTAGACCTGAAATGCGACGTGGGTCAGTCCATACAGTTGCGTCCAATCTGTGTAGTGGAATGATGAATTGTCAATAAACATAATTTACTTACATGCACGGGTTTGTACTGTTACAGATGCTTTTGTTATTGGTTTCTGACATCACACAGAATGTAAATGTTATCATGCTTGAAGTATTCAGATTGGATAGAATCACTAATTCCACTTTCTTATGAGTTGTCAGAAATGTTATTTACAAGTAATTATGATAAAGAAATTCATGGATTAATTAAGAATATAAATAACAATTTTTAATCGTACTTCCTTCATTGTCTACTGAAAGTCATTCGTAATCACGTGTCGGATGTCTTAAGAGTTGATCAACGTTGGTGAATCATGTACGGTTTTGAACAAAAGATCACTGTTTATAATGGCAGTTCAGCTATCAATCAATCAATCAATCTATATATCTATCTATCTAACTATCTATCTATCTATCTATCTATCTATTTATGTTTAAGAAATCGATGTAGTTCCTTAAACAGTCGACACAATAGTACACTGAATCAAATCGTCATAGTTATACCATAATTGATATCACGCTAACAAACTTCACGAACTCACATCACTTTTTTCCGTTTAAGTAATACAAATCAATACAATTACTGAAATTTATAATCACACATACCACTTACATTACAGCACATATTGGTTGATAAGTGATTACTGAAAAACGGAACTTTGGACCAGAAAACAATGCAAAATTCAGCTAAAAACAACAAAGTCAGAAATCGGGTTTTAATTACATTAAATGTCATTGATATGCATGTGACAGTATATTGAAGGGTAAAGCATGAAATATTTTTATCATTTCTGCAATCTCATATAATAAATGAGGGAATGTAGATATTAAATAAAACATCATGGAAACAATGCGAACGTTCCGCTGTTTTCTTATGAGTTTGATGATTGATTTGCTCGAAACTATTACTAATTCACCCCACTTGGTCAACGGTACGATGAGCTATGACTTATCGACACTATAAAAATTTTGACTCCGTTTGTCAGAAAAATTACACCAGGCAGTCTTAATAAGACAATATATCGCTGCTTTGTTTATTCAGTTGTTTCAACGGTTTTTTGCAGCAGTTGCAATACACCATTATGAAAAGAGATAGGCATGAAAGGGACGTGATGCAATACGCCAACGATGAATAAACACTTATCTGTGGTATTCAAGTGTCACGGTGTGAATACTCATGCTGGACTCTCTACTACTCTTAGTTGGACAGGATTCCATAGAAACTTATGACAGTGCAGGAGACTTTACAATCAAGCCACATTTTCTTAAAGTTTTCCTGATTTGCACAATTGGAGAAGACGTAGATTACTGCTTGAAGAAATGGATGGGAATAACTGTATAGATTATCGTTCGGTATTTCTGAAAGTCAGGCCATTCGGATTAGGTTAATGAACCAACTCTCCTGCGCTGAAGCAAGAATCGGTATAATTGTCACCCAACGATGGGCTTTACATGCAATAATTACTTGGAACAGCCTTAACTGCCACATGATATGAACTTGAAGATCTTGATAAATTTACAGTCTATGCCACTGTGATGCTAATAGCTGATTTATTATAAATATGCAGATCGTTGATGAATAATTCGCACTGTTTTTGTCCTCATCAACGTTCAAATTTGTTACTATCATTCGAATCGCGTTATTTCATCTCATCATCTAAATTAATTTGATGACGGCTCATCGAATACAAATTAAATGTTTTCGATCATCATTGGTTTGTTGAAAAAAGTACAATACAGAGATTCCAACTTAAAAATAACAATTTTTGATCTTCAGTACAATTTAGATTATTTGGGAACATTTTTGACTACGATATTCTCAGCCGAGATCACCAGTATTATTAGCTACAATAACAATTATATTATCAATTGTTGGAATTTTCAACCAATACTTGTCCTTCCAGTGACAAGTAATATTTGCATTGACTGAGTTAAAATAATACATGCATATTTGCAATTATTTATTGATTTATTGCTTCTACCTAAGGAAATACAGTAGGAAATACAGAACGAAAATCGAATAAAAGGGTAGTTATATGTGTAACATCTAAATCCAAGATGCATATTTCATCCTATTTACAAGTCAATAGCCGGATGTTATTATACCTCACAGTTGTTGATGCTCCGCAGCTGAACAGCAACGAAAAATAAATGTCACAAATGCAACAACAGTTTGAATGGAAGAATAGCTATGAGAAAACTGATAATAATACAATGTTCAGGTAATTGTATTTTGCCCTCATCCTTCAGGTCACCTCGGTTTAGTTTTTGCTTTAGAGTGCACGATTATCGCACCAATGGTCGGTGCAAATGAACACAGCTGTTCAAGTTTACGACGTATAATCTGGTGACCGCAAGTCTGAAGCGACAACGATGACCTGGTGCATTTTCAGACATGATTAGTCATTTCATGTTATAATCAATAACTTTACCAAGTTGACCTCAACCGAAGTGATTCAATCAGTGATAAACAGTTTGATGATATTTATCGTCACTTGCAGACCTCTAGTTACATGAATACTTCGCAAACCGGTACTTGATAAATTAAATTTTACCAAGCGTCATTCTTGCAGTCTACTTGCTATGTGAATTATTTTGCCGTCTATACAGTCCTTGAACTATCCATTTCGAAGGCGTTTGCAAAAGACAGCATCAGTTTTCGATTATGTGATGATGACACGGACGAAACGAAAGACAGTGAATATTTCGAATCTGTACTTGTATACAGCAGAAAATTGCAACGGTCCAGGGAATTTCGCACACCAAAGAGCAGCGAAATTTTCGTTACTCAAATAACGCCTAGGACAGCAGGCGAGCATACGAAATTCGTTCAAAATTGTCAAAACTTACGTCTTTCTATATTTCCTCCTTCGACCGTTTACACGAAAGAAACGAAGCAGAGAGAAAGTATACACGCTTTATGTAGTGTTACTTTTTAATATCACGACTTCGCGGATTCGTTCATAGCGGGATTATTCTCAGTAACGTGAACGTTAATATTGTGAATTTCAAAACTGTAGAGGTACATTACTGAGATTCTTTCAAACAGAAATAAGCGAACCTTGTATACTGTGTTTTTTTAGTCTGATAAGCAAAATGGAAATTTTAGGTCGCTCAATAATTATCTTCTTCTTCTTTGATTACAAAATGTTTAGGTGGGGTAAGAAAGCTTATTGCTGTCCAACACCATAGATTCAATAAGTCAGTTGTCACTGTGAATGTTTGGTAATCTAGTGTTCCTTTGCAGTCGATGGTTAAATCAAATGAAAGCTTCACAACATATGACCTCGAAAAGGAAATATAACTACTGTGGAGATGGCATGACAAACTTATTTTGTAAACAGTTTTTATATTATTTGTATTTATATTGTTAATTTTGCACAGCTTGTAGATTCAGTATAAAATTGTTGTACATTTTGTTTAAGTGTGTGACCTTGGATACATCAAGCGCACTTACTGCTTCCATTGTCCGTTCACTGTACACATAGCACGGCACTCACTGCCATACACTATCAAATACACTTTATACATACAATTGAAGTTCTCACATACTTATTGGATAATATTACAAAAACCAATACGTATATTATATACTTTAAAGACTGCAGCCACATACACATAATGATCTTTGGACTAGCATTACATTTGGCATCTTGAATTTCCCATTATTGAGTTAAAATGCGACCAGAACAAATCAAACACGCACAAGTAGCTTCAATAAGTAACGATCTTATATTTTGATTGTATTCATCGCATTTAACTGATATATTTCAATATGCATTTATTGATATTCGATAACTTTGTTCATATATTGAAACAATATATTGATTGGTCTACCACACTAAAAATACTGCAGACTCTTTTGTTTCATTCCCGTCATTATTGAACAAAACATAAATCGAGTCTCATTTTTAAATTCTACTCACCAGTATTAAAACTTTGCGAATTTTAATTTTTCGAAAAAAACAAGCAGATTGTGCTACCTATTTAATACTTATTTTAAACATCCAGTTATTCATTTTTGTGAATATGCTTCTTTTAGGTATAACGGAAATGGTACACAAGGTATAGTTGTTACTAATAGTTTTAAAACGAACACACGACAGCTATTCAATAATATACTTTGACGGGGTAAAATTTCGAAAATGCTTATCCTCTGAAGAAGAAATTACACAGCCGTAACCAAGCTACTACATCGTTTATGTAATATAATTGTTTTGATGGATGCTACTTACAATGTTGCAAGTAATTAGTATGAGGTGGATGGACGATCATACGTTCCGACGAGAGAGTCTTTTCTACAGACTGAAATCTAAGTTATAAACAAACTATGTTGAAGACTTTAGGACATTTGAGAAAAGACAGTCCGAATACACTTTGTACCTTAAAGGATATTTGACGATACATTTCACTAATTTCGCCATTGAAACCTCTCAATTCACTCTTCGTTCAAATTATTAATGTGTCAGTTGGCACCTTCTACATATCGTGTACGATCAGTGACATGATTGCTTGTTATAACTCCGGAACAATTAAATGACATCAGACAAAGTTTTTTACAAAAATCAGTTGTCTTTCCGATCAATGTGAGCTGCCGTTTCATGTTACACACAAGCACCGAAATAACAGTGCGTTGAATTTTAAAGCAAAATCTTTTCAAGAATATTAGATTTCATTATGGAATTTCAGGAAGCAAGCTGCATGTTGAACGGCAAAGGTTGAATGAATTTTTCAAAGAAGGAAGAAAAGTATAATTCAACCAAACATTTCTTGGACGGTTTAAAAATTTATCATGTAAAAGGAAGGAACCGAAAGACTCTTAATAATGAGTTTTCTGATGAGCAGGATGATTACAGAATAAACAAGGCGTCAATCACAAATCCATTGATCTAAAAACCGACAAGACTACCTTCATTAATATGCGATAGAAAAGAATACAGTTCCGTTGGCACATTGAACGTAGGACAATTTGAATAACAACATATGATTACCAGACCTCAGAAATTACTTTCGGTAAAGCATAATCAAAGGTTTTTGTTGTAAAATTCGTCACAATACATAAGAAAGAGAATAAAATGCAGAACGCGGAAATTATAGTTATATTGTCTGCGTAATTTTTGAAAAAGTTAGGCAAAAATCGTGAGTGAGAAAACATTTGCCGATTGTGAGCAATGTAGAGAATAGATCGATAAAGACTTAATAGATGAGCGTTATTCCCCAGAAAAATCAAATAAGTGCCAGGTGGTACAACAATTTAAGTAACTGCTATTATCACCTTTTATGAACAAAGGTCAGATATCAAACATCATGACTTATAAAAGAGAATATGTGGATGATGCTACTTGGTGATCTGACAAAATGTTGATCTATCGGACTGAAATAATACACAAATGATTTGAAACCTTAAGAAAAACAAGGAAACAGATAGATTTTAATTATTCACATTTTATAAAATTGATTTGATTTATTAACCAATCAGTCAATGAAATAAAATCAACCAAAATACGAAGAAATATGAAGAGATAATACTTGAAATTTATCAACGTAAATCTATGCCATTCTGAATAAACTGACATCTAATGAAGACGGTAATGTTCTCCATAGTTACAATTAAATTATTTAATTGCGGGTTCTCATTTTTAATAAAATCGAACTGACAAAAATAAATCAAACAAAATATCGGAAATGTGATGACTATCTAGCTGGAAAAATAATGACATTAAACAGGTAATCCTGCGCATGATCATCAATTTTTTGTTCAACACTTTGACCAATAAATTGAAAAAGAGGATATCTTTATTATTTTTTACTTCTTCATGGTCTGAATCATCATTTGAAAGATATTGAGCCTAATAATTTTATTATTATGAAGGAAACACTGATCACAAAATTAATCAGACTAGAGATTGAAATGATACATAACGAACTTTCCAAAATCAATGAATAATACACTTAAATTTATGAAAATAAAGTATGAAAAACAGTGAATTATTGTTTACAGGCAATGTAAGAAAAATCTGAGATGAAATTGAAAGCTTCCAGGAGAAATTTAAGAAGAAGCGCTGGTGATGTATAGGGAAAACAGTGAGAAAGCGCTGAAGTGAGCCACAAGACATCCAATCACTTGAAATGCTCAAGACGGCGGAAGGAGATGAAGTTCGAAAAACCCGAATCATGTGAAAGACACAAGTGACAAGAACGACCAAAAATTGCACCGAATTAAAAAACAAGGCGACAAACCGGTTAGGTTGAGGAATGATCGAAGTGACTAAAGCTTCGTTGAGAACGACACGACACTTTGATACAGCATGGTTAATAAAAATCTTATATGAAGAACTATTCATAGCAATTTCATATTTTTCCCCTCAACTGTTACCTTTGTCTTGATTTCTGTTTCATTCCGTCTGTGAAGTTTTAATGGATGAAATGACAATGGTAGAATCCAAATTTCATAGAGGATATCCTAATTCCTTGTTTTTGTTTAGGTTTGAGCCTCTTACCACTCTGTCTTGTATCCTGATTGCCGAAGCAGACAAATAGATTTAAACTCTCTCCATGTCTGCTTTCAAATCTCAGCTTTACGTTTAAGATCGTTTTCCAGGTTTCTTATGATTATGAAAATTTTACATAGGAGCATGGCATGCCAAATTCCTCTCTTTAAGAAACATAAGTGGATATGTAATGGTCAGTTCTTTAAAATCGATTGTTCCAGTTGACTAACTGCAGTGTCTCTGTTAATTTTTGACCCGTTAAGATTCAATTTGTAGTACTAATGTGACAAGCTAGAACTACACTGGAAGGATTGCTTCTAAACGTGCGTTCAGTTAACTGTAACATTATTATTACAGTACATTTGCACAAAGCATACATACACCAATTTATCCGTTAAAATCTTCAACTAGTCATCTCTGGGTCACGTATAAGATAAGATAAGATGTGATTATATTGAGAAACTGTTAAAAGATTTGTAATTTGAATGAAACTGAACAATTACCACAGCCCAATAGTGATAATTAACAAGGGCATACCGATAACAAACTTCATAGTGAAATATTCGAAAATATTGTGACAAGTCCTGATTTTTATACCTCACGCTTTGTGAATATCGGTCTGTTGCTCACAAAATCAATGGCCGTTAGTCGCACTAAATTGTGGATTGATTTAAGTTGGACCATTACACTGTTTATCGACTTTGTGGTTGACAGGATGGGTGTTCACGGGTATGACTGACGTTTTTGTGCTCAACTTTTATTTTGATAGTTGTTCGTGTGCACTTCTGAGTAATCTCGCACCAGGGCGAAATTGCCTCCACAGATTCAGCAATCCTAACATTGATCTGTAACTGTTAAATTCATGATAAAAAAGAAAATCAAAACCTTTAAAATGTCTTGATTTTGAAGTTCCGTTGCGCTTCGTTCTTTTACACACTTTATCCGTCATACTATAATGCTTTCAGGAGTGTAGACGTTTATTAGGCTCAAATGCCTAAAGTTGTTTCTCTGAGACAAAACAGACAATATATTGTCTGATCAATATTTTGTTTCACTGAGCAATCTGTGAATAATTCTCTTTTCATCTTACAAATACGTGTTTCATAGATTTTAGAAATATTCTATTTCTTAAGAATTATATTAGATTGTGTTTCTCCGATATTGCAGTGCCTATTATGTTCACGTTTTCATGAACTTCACGTTGAACATCAAATAATGTTTATTCAGGAGGAGTCAAAGTAGCTCGCTTGTGAGCCACATGTAATTTTACTTCAGTAATGACATGTGAGTTTGAATGCTCAACTGAAAGATACTCAAATTACAATGTTTAAAATAAAATCATAATTTGGAAGATGAACCACCTAAATGCTTCTCTGTGAAGTGGTTGATTTCAACTGCTAAGGCAGACGTTTCAGGTAAGTTGTGGTTAAGTTGCAGACTGTAGTTAGTCATATGTGGGAAGTTTGATGATAAATGTGTTTTTTCGGACGATATCTCAAAGTCGCACAATTGATAAAGATGTTTTAATGTTGAGAACATCCAAAATAAAGTTTGACACCATCTCTCATTCTGAACGTGACATCTAAGTCGTCCTACACTTCTTATTATATGATCGACTGTGATGACAAAGATGGAAAACAAACGTGTTAGAATCAAATATTCCTGCATTAACAAACAAGACTCAAATAGTTTCATGCAAGTTATATATACACATAAATAATTCTATGTAAATATGTGTATGCACAGATGAGGAATGTTCACCGCGGTTCATGGGAGTAATCTCCTAATAAACTAGAAATGCAGGGTAATTAACAAGGTCGATTTCTATTAACCGCCAAGTAGTGATATTGAGAACCCGGAGATGTGAAAATACCGAACTTCATTATTACACCTACTGGTCACGGACGACATAATTTATTCATTGACACGAGAAGCCTCAAGGCAAAATATTCAGGTAACCTCTACCTTTGTTAGTAAAGTTGTGATAAATAAACCAAATTATGTCCAAATGATGGCATTTTGGATCAAAAAAATCATTTTATCTAAGTGGACTGTATATTCTCTAATAACTGTAATTTGAATGAACGTTTTAAAAAGAGTTATTAAGTAACATCAATTATAAATCCGTCACATTACAGTTTGTAATGACATGTAAATTATTCTCCGTAAACGAAAAAAAAAACACTTTTACAAGTAATTTTTGAACAGCAATAAATAAATAATCACCGTTCATAATTGCTTTAAAAAAGAAAGCAAAGTTCAAGAACAACAATGAAAGAAATAATTGACATGTGATTTCGAAATAATCACAAATATCAAATATTCAAACAAAAATATAAAAGCCATATAAAACACAGGGTAATCTTCTTGCTTCATGTGTTTTATCAAATAGTACGTTGTCAATGCAACCACCTGTAATTGTAAAAGCAATCGTGTTAACTCTGATAACAAATAAAGAATTAAAACACCTAGAATTTATGTGAAATAAATATATGATCAACATGTTTACATCAAGGTCGCAAATGATCAGTTCGTGGTTTGTTTAAATAATCGATAAATCAAGTATTCAGAGACGTCATACAGTCTAATGATGACACGAACCTGATTCAATAAGTTCACCAAAATACGTCTCTCATGGATGACATCATCTTATAGTGTTGAAACTACATATATAGAAATCTATTTATTCATCAGCAACTCACGATAAACATTGCTTCGCATCAACAAACGGCGGATAAAATGGCGCATAAAATTTAAAACAGCAGGTAAAAATTTAACATTTTAACTCGTTTATTACTATTATTGTTCCTCTTTACTATTTATCATGATACATTGTGAATATATAGGAGTGATAGTTTCAGTGTGCAGTAATACATTTTAAAACACATTGTTAGGAGAGAGAGTGACATATGTCATTATATATATATATATATATATATATATATATATATATATATATATATATCGAAATTAATTCTTTCATCAGCAACTCACGATAAACATTGCTTCGCACCAACAAACGGCGGATAAAATGGAGCAAAAAATGTAAAACAACAGGTAAAAATTTAACATTTTAACTCGTTTTGTCAGTGTTTGAACTGCACTAAAAATGAGAATCTGTTCAAAGGTATGGGTAATGATATGTGTGTACTTGAATGAATCGATATACGGTGGCAGCATCAGAGCAGAATGAAAATCATCACCTGATTCGTTCAAGAAAGTAAATAATCCTGACTGGTGTATATCTTGAATATACAAATTTTGTTGAGAGCACAGAAACTGCAAAATAGTTTACGTAAAAATTTGGTGCAGTTAACTACACTTAAAAGACTAAACAACAATTCATTTTGAGTATTTACACGATACAGCTAAATGAAGTATAAATAATTCTTTAAATTTTCGTATGTATTTCATAATGTTTGTTCATAAGTATTCTGCAACAACCGATCTGTATAAACTTTGTATACGTTGAAGTGTATGCTTCAAAACAACAAACGCACAAGACATCATTTATGAGATTATATACGACTTCACATGTCACCAATACTCAGCAATTCCGAATAAGAAATTTTACAATTTGCATTGTATAGAAAAAGCTGTATATAACAAAATTCAATCGTTCGTTAGAAACTTACAATGGACATTTTATCCAACCGTTTATCGTTCCACAACACAAACTGGGATGAACAGGAAGATAATATTTCATTTAATAGCAGATTCAGAGTTTTTGGTGTACAATCCTAAGGCAGAACTTACTAACAAATATGCAATGAATGTGATAAAAATGCAGTTTGTCAAATCGAAGCTCAATTAATTGAAGATAGTACGCTACTCCAGTTATTGTATCTGGTAACCAGTTCAACAACGATTTGGTTGACTTCTTTTCATTCGTTAGTATTTTTCCGTGAGCTTTCAGTAAACATGATGTTTGTACGTGACAGAATTGATATAATCCAGATTGAAACGAAGCAGATTGAAAATAAACGCCGGTTTTTTTCAATAAGAAAACGTCATCTGTTTTCGTGAGTTTGTATATCATAAACATTCAAAAATAGTTATGTGCAGAAAATGCTGAAAAATGGTTCTTTCAGATGTATAAACGTTAGAGTTTATTCATGCACAAATCAGTTGTAATTGTTTCGTATATTTTTTAATGGTATGTCATTAGGCGACATTCATATAATGATCTATATCTTTGTATCTGTAATCGTTTCAGATACGTTGAAGCTGATACTTCAGTATTACTTACTTTACACATTTCCTTGTTCCTGCAGAGTATACTTAAAATGCTGCAGATTGTTCCAACAGTGATTAATGCATAGCAAACTGAAAATAAAAATATCCTCCATTTTCCTGCAGAACTTTTCATCCTTTCACTCAATAGAAACGCCAAGATCAATACTGTGAATGGCACAATTGCTGCAATGATCTGCTCATACCACTCCTTTCATGCAGTTAGTAATGAAACACCGATGATCAATATAATCAACTAAAAAGTTAGGAACTAATGTTTAACTTTCTATTAAAAGCATTATCAAAGCTATGAACAAGGAGTATCATGACGAAATAATAACTGGTCAATAGTTTTTTTCATTCATACCGTCTAGTAGTTAATTGGTCGTGCAATGAAATGTTTGACAGCTTTGCAAATCCAGGTGAAACATGATGATATTCTGAGACGTTTCTTAAATGAATCTGTTTATTTATTGTGCATGTGAATGTAACATCACCATCTTCGTGATAATAATATAGCATATGCAAATTTTAGGAACAAGACCAGCACAATTCTGTCTTATAAGCTGAACACAACTTTTACCTGGAGCAATAAATAATGACTTAAACATCTTAGAAACGAAAACTGGAAGATAAACCAAGCATGCAGCGGCAAACGCAAATGAGATGGTGTGTGAATAAGTTCTTATTATGTTTCTTAGCAATGAAATCATCAAAACTGCAGGGCAAATAATAATCCAAACAAAAATTTTTGCATAATCATACTGCCATACATAGTGCACGCAGAGATTTTACTCAATGTTATTGTCATTTTTATCCCTGACACATAAGTAGATCTGATTCATTAGATATTTCTACCAATGCCTATCAATTTTGGAGCAAACGCTGATGCGTATATTATCGTAATGAAATTTCTGGAAACCGAATATATATATATATATATATATATATATATATATATATTCACAAAAACAAAATCATCGAATGAAACCATGTTTTACTTATGGCTATGATCATCATGATGGTGTTCGTTACGGATGCAGTGTGTACTGCTTTTATGAGTATAATAATTAATGCAAATAGTACAGCGATTCCTCTGAAATGTCAAAATAAGATGAACAATGAAATAAATTGAAGCTTATATTGAGCAAAGTACTACTCATTAGAAACTCTCTGTAATATATATATATACATCAAGCATTTTATATGGATCTGTTTCAAATATAAAAAAAATTATTTGATAATGACTGTCATGATGTTTGCATATCAGTCACCTACAAAATGCAAATATTTTTTCCTTTTTGCCTTTAAACTAATTCCGATGGAAATTCACAATTGATCGATCATTTCAGAGGACGATCCAAAACATATATGTACAGAATAACATAATCAAATTTTTCAACTGCTATAAGTTACATGAGATGTAAACTGGATAAAACAAGTGGATCACTCCATTTAGATGTATTGAATCTGTCAAGTTGCGTAGTGAATTCTCAATCCACTTCAATAACTAACATGCAACAATTTGTTTCGTTACAGATTGTATTGTTTTTTGATTCTGGTATTACACTGAAAGAACATGTTATTATGGTTGAAATATTTAGACTGGATAAAATCATGAACTGCATCTTCTTAAGATATGGCGAAAATGTTAGATACAATTATTCATTAAAAGGTGATACACGGAATACATAAGAATGTTGACACTTGTTTCTCACTCTCATTCCTACACATTCAACGATATATAAGCAAGTATGCATTCATGAACATGATTAGGACTTCAAGAAAGTAGTTTGACATCGTTAAATTATGCAGTACTGTGGACAGGTATAATTCAACCTGTGATAACTCTCTGTTCACAGTCTATTTACTCACAAGTCTGTCTGCCTCTGTGGTAATACGTCTATTAATCTATCTCATTATCTATCAGTCGATCTCTTTTTTATAAACTCATATTAAAAGAATCCATTAGCTTCACTGCAATTCCACAGTCAAAGAAAGAATACACCTAGTGATTTCATCGAAATGTTAACGAAATATTATTCGCTTCTTTTTTTAACTCACATCATTTTTTTCGGTGTTCATCCATCACAATCACGGACATTTAAAAGCATATACACCAATCACTCTACAACACATATCGAATACTGTATTACTGAACTTTGGACCAAATAACAATTACCAATCTCTGATAAAAACAACGCAGTCTGAAATGCATATGCAAATAAAGTAAACGTAATCGACAATGACGTAAAAATGCTTGAAAACTTATAAGATGATTTCTTTGGTCCTTGTGCTCATACGATAGATAAGAGAATTTAGACAACATTTAAAACATAAAATAAGTGGAGAACTGCTATTCCTTTTCTTATGACTTCAATCATTTAGTTATTTTGATGTTCTTTATCGTCAGTGTACATAGACCATGAACATATACATACACATTTGTGTGAAGTAATGATAAGAGGTAGTTATAAAATAAAACGTGATGATATTATTCGAAGCGCTAAATTTGAGTCTCTGATATACTGGCGATCTAATATCGAGTTATGCTGCCTGAAAGAACTTATCAATCATGCTACACTCCACAGTCACTTATACAAGGCTATTTAGATTCCAGAAAATTGTGTCACTTAAACAGCAATAAAATAAAATCTGATGCCCTATATCGAAACTGTAAATATATCTGATCCATGGCTACATGAAACAAAGTATTAAAAAGCGAGAAATATGTACAATGATAAAACCCTGATAATTAATTGCTTCAATTTTTTTTTTTACAACACTCCTACAGCTAGGTATTTATTCTGCCACAGTCCTGTCATATTAGTTGTCGTCTTTAGCCTTTTGAAAAAAACGTAATAAATTTACGTTTAAAATATACTTTTCCTGAACACTCGTATTTGTTTCTGGTGCTTTTGGTTGATATCAAGAGTGTCACGAATAAGGGTATCAATCTGTCTAACATCATTCACAGAACTCAAAGATTAAATAATCGTCCTCACATCACCCTTATATCAACCGGATAACTGATTTATGGAGTAAAGTTACATTTATATTTGAACACCTAAATGTGGCTCCTCGTGGAAACCAAGTTCAGTTAGTATAGGCTAGGCGATTACATAGTGATGCGACAATTAGATTCATTATCAGGTCAAACTACTGCGTTTCAATGAACTAACAATATCCCTAAGGACCTTATTGACGTATTTAGTTTCATAATAAACATATCAGTTACTCAGATTACTTTGGAGCGAAAAGACCTAATTACGACGTTCTTTAGACTATGAGGTCAAATGATCACCCTGACCATTCTCTTAACCGGTGATGTGGTGGTAATAAATCCATTCACATGGTCGCTACGTTTTAACTTGTTTTACTTCAAATATAATATTGTCACTTATTGAGGTCCTTGTATGTAATCAAGAAAAATTGGAAAAGAAAAAGCTCAGCATGAGTAATAGAATAAAACAGTATACCAAAATATGCTGGTTGACGGATTCCAATTAATAGCAGCCTCTGAAAATTAACGACTCCGGGCTCAATATGAAACCCAACAAGCAAGCCACTTTAAAATTAATTAGAGGTCGGTTTTTAGAAGCTTCAGGGAAGAGAGGAGTAGCCTTTCCCAAGATCAAACAAGCAAGCTGCCCTACGATGGAGACTGTTGCTTCTGCTCATCCTACTACATCTTACTACAGGCTGTTCATCCCCATATTGTATTGTACTATAAATTGTAGGTGGGAAGCTCCAACGGCATATGTGGAATCGAATAACATTCGCTTATGAAGAATTATTGTATGCTGAAAAATTCTTTATAAGAAGAGAAAGATAAGAGAGTTTCTAGATAATGTAAAACCAGTGAATGTTCTCTTCAAGGATTTCAGCAAAGCATTTGATAAAACATCTAATAAATAAATACTCATTAGGCTGGAAACAGTGGAGATTGGAGGGTCGTTTTTTAAGTGAGTCAACGTATTCCTGGCAGATTGAGTTCAGATACCAACAAATAATTTCATATGATCCTCCTGAATATCAGTAAATAGTGGAAAAACGCAAAGGTTTATTCTGATTCCTCAACTCTGTTATACACATTCGAAATTCGACCATAAACTGATCGAACTCAAATATAAAGTCAACAAAAATACGTTGTGTATGTGTCAGTTGTTCGAAGAGATAATTCTCAATAGTGCATAAGTATTCTATCAGTATTGCCCAATCTATTCAGTCTTATGCTGTCATTTGCACTTTTATCGAATTTTTGTTCATTCTTCACATGACTTTCACTTGTTTGACGTTTCTTGGCCATTCTCTTCTCCTTTGATCTCGAGGTTTCTACGTTTGTTACTGTCTAATGATGCAGTTAAATGACTTACTCATTGTGTCCCATGCACTTCAAGAGCTCATTTATGACTTCTTACTAAGTTGAAATCTGCTATGTTCTTTCCCATAATAGGTGCTTGATTATTGTGTTTGACAAGTGGATCTCAAGTATCCTTAGAAGATAACTGGTAGTCAACACTAGCATTCACTGGAAGATAGCAATCATATTTTCCAAAGTTTTCACCCTATACAGTAGACCGTTCTGCAATTTTAGGTTGAATTACTGGCTTAAGTGTTAACACTTTTCACAGTTTTTAAGTTACAGATTTTTTCCTGATTCCGAAATATCAGCATTTTCTTTGTCAATCCGCGCCCACATATCAGCATCAGATTAACGATGCTGTCGATTGATATTGCCCAGATATGCAAAGGTATTATTTCTATCAGAGCTTCTCGATCAAAGGTGATTTGATTGACAAATGTGACTCTATATCGAAGAATCTCGTTTCTTATTTTATGCACACTCAGACCTGCCACTGATGAGGCTGCTGCAAAGTTGATCGACCCAATCTGATTTCGCATGTGAGATAGAATAGCTGGATCATCTGAGAATGCTAAACTGACCAGTTGCTGCCTGGCCGTTCACGGTATACCGTGCTTCGCTTCTGATGTCTAAGTCTGCATCATCCAGTCGAGTCGATATCGCCCCGAGGCTAAATTCAGTCTACGTCCATATTATTTGTACCCACATGTTTACGACAGAACAAAGTTGTATTGATGGTGCAGCTGCCCTCCGAAGTTAAGTTAACTATTATGTACTGGTTTCCATTAGGATAACAAGAATTTACTCTCACATTATTTCTTTCACCTCCCAGGAATAATTTAGTCAGATTAACATAAGATCTGGTTTCCGAGCCCAATGAGAGGTCTATTGTTCGGTACATTCCGAAATTCTTTCCAAATGTCATCGGAAAACGTCATACACCTCTCTATTCACCGATTCTATATTATCCAGAATAGTCTTTGATTTATGGTGAATCGCCTGCAAAAATGTGTGATGCAATTCGAGTTTAGTAAATTTACTCATGTTAATTTACAGGTTTAAAAGGCTTAAGGCCATGTAACGTTTCGTTACAGTTGCCCTTAATACCTATTCATGTAATTACCAATAAAGAATCGTTTTTGTATAGTTTTTAGTTATAATTACATGCTTTTTCTGATGAGGTGCAGCTAATCTTTCAGTTTATGGTAGCGACTGTCAAGTTGACCGCTTTCATTTCTACCTTCTGTATATTAAGCGGGATGGACAAATCTGTTCCAGAGAACATATGAGCAATAAACTTGATCTAGTAACCAGATGATCGATCTGCTCTAAAGTTGGAAGGAACTTTGTGACAGTAACTACCACCTAGCGTGGAGAAAACGTCCAATGCAAATGCGTTCTGTGGGGCAAATATAGCAGAACCTCAAAGGTGCTGAGATGAAGCAAATTAATGGCGATTGGTAATAAGATTGTATTGAAGTGCCTGGATTTATAAACAGCGCTTGAAAGTCATCTACTATGAGACGTTTACACTTTCCCGACACAGGCTTGTGTGCAGAATCAATGTAATACACATATCGGAATGCGGTATATAAAAACTAATTCGACAATATACTTTATATTTTTCAACCGGGAGCTCTACAATCAACTTCTTTTTGATCTGTTAGCTCGACTTCGATAGCCTTTTTAATTACGGTGGTTTTCACGATTAAGCTAAACACATGATAGGCACTAGAAATTTATTTCTCACTACTGTTTCCTTGTGCTCAGTTTTACTTTAGAGATTTCGTGTATTTGCACAGAATGCCTCGAGTCTTGTTGAACGATTCACATTATTTTTCGTTTTATTCCTAAATGTGTCAATACCGAAAACCCTTAAACATTTAGATTGTTTATCATTTAGATTGCCTTTATTTATATCATGAAACACGGATATGTAATCAGAGTTACTTCACAAAACTGACTTATTTTCTAGAAACAGTTTGAAACAATAAAGCGTGGATCTGACAACAATCACTTTAGCCGAAATAGCAGCAGCGAAAACAAGATTTGCGCACTCTTAGATTTAGAATTTCAAAAAAACAGTAAAACAATCACTTGTACGACTATTCATACGTCTCAATGTTTCAAATGAACGTTTTGCGTTCTTTTATAAGAGTGAAGTGACAAAAAATAGTTCATAGAAATTAAGTTTGAGCGTAACAGTCTCTTTAATCAAAACTGCGGTTTTGACTAAGGCGTAACTCTTAAGGTAGTTCAAATACGCGTTTGAAACAAAAACATGTGTTTTTGGGTATACCGTTCTTATATTTATCATAAACATAAATTAACCTTATCACCTAAACAAATAATACTACTCCGTTTTTCCATCAACAATTGTTCAATCATGCAATTCAAGAGCAACAAGTAAACATTATGCTATCCCTTCTAGACAGATTGAATTCGTTCAACAGATAGTATTTGATTGCTTCATAACACAAATCGTTTCCTCTTATTTGAGAATGCTTCAATTGATAGTCAAAATGCGCTTTTCTCGTTGACTCGAGCAACACGTTTGGAGGAGGAGGAAAATAATAATACTACCATCAAGACTAAATATCAACTCAAACAATATAAATGCAGATCAGAAAGATACATAGAAACTCATTTGAGGGAAAAACATAGAAACCATTATAAAATACAAATATTATCATCTCAGTTGCAATCGAGCAAACTCACAAAATATACAACATATTTCAAATGTACCAATAGGAAGACCTAAAACGGAGCTTTTAAAAATGGATCTTGCTGGGTCACTGGAATGATAAGCGTCAGTCATGTTTTCAAGAATACACCTTGAAATGTCCCTCAACTCTTATTCTTATTATTGTTATTATATATTTCATTACGTGTTATTGTTTTAGATTATTGGTATCGAAAATTGGGTTGAAAACATTTTCTTGTACTGGAGATTTTAAGTTGTCACGTTTAAAAAAAACCCGTTCCATTTTTTTATTCTCCAATTCACTCCACATTGTTTATGGGCTTCCTGATCTCATAATCGTCAGCCTTAATGAACAATAATCTCTACCTTGAATCTCCATATGAGGAGAATATATTTGAAGGAATAAATGAATATTGTACTAATGTTCATAAAAATCCAACTTGGATACATCAACGACCAGGTTGCTTTCACTAAAACAGTGTGACACAAAATACCATTCATCATACAGCAGTAAGTAATCAAGCATCACTTGCCACATAATAATAGATAGATCATACAGATCAGAGTCCAGTGATCAAAAGCATAGTATCAAGTTACCTTGACAACTATCTCATCATCACTACACGTATGTATGCACAAGTTAAATAAATGAAAATTATGTTCTATCTGATGTCTAAATTCACTGATTCATTATATAAGCCCAAAAGAAATAAGACGTTTATTCGTCTTTTTTATTAACAGATACTGTCACATGTTCATTGATTATGTTTACTTTATTTGTAACTCAAATACAGAATCTCTTTGTTAACGTAGACATTTTTAATAATTATTTAGTCCGAAGTTTAGTGCTACTACCATAATTTGACAGTCAATACATTTTTTAAATTATTTGGTGCATGCGATTATAAATTTTGTTGATTTTAACGGATTCTGTGACCTGAACGCTCGAAGAGGGATGTCAGTTTGTACATTTTAACAGCACGATATAACTACAGCTTAAATTTTTATGAGTTGAATGTGGCAGTTCACTAGAATGTATTGATTCCTTGAACATAGGTTATGATATAGATAAATAGATGAATAGATTGAACGATAGACAGAAAATGTACGGACAAATAGATTTGTGTGTAGATAGATAGAGAGTGGATTATATATAATTGTAATAGCTATCTACTTAATACCTTAAAGAATACATCGACATCAATCTAGTTTTTTGACGTCCGAGACATGGTCATGAATCTAAAGCAGTCAATATACTGTTGAAATTGACGAAAATAAATGAAGAATTAAGCTTTATTATTTTTACGTGATGCATGTTTTTACTTATCATGAAAAATTCTATCTAGAGTTTAAGACAATTCACTCCAAGATTGAGTTATTGGTATTATCCACTCTAAATATTACAACCATGATAACTTGGGCATTTAGTGCAATTTCAGAACCAAACAAAACTAGTGTCAGTGACAATACGAATTTGTACATGTAAGTAACCTTATTTCAGAATTCACCATTCAACTTGTCAGACTCAACGCAACTGCATGGGATGAGCCATATCGGATACCTGGTGCCGCTTTGTTGTAAGTCAATAAACATAAAAAAATTCCTAAATTTGAGCAGAGAAACGAGTAGACATATTTCCCGAGATAGTAGCGTTTCATGCCGCCTAGTCAGTCACACACAAGCAACTTGTTATTCGTGTAAATACAGGTTTGAAGATAAGGTCAAAATTTCTTATTTAGCATGGCATTCACATTTACACAAAAAACATGTTGCGTGTATGTGACTGACGAGAAAGCCCGAGATGGTACTATCTCACAAAATATGTCTTCTCATTACTTTGTTCAAATTATTCAAAGAAAACCACAATTTCGGAATTCTTAAATTTTAATTTATACATTGTTCTCGAGGAACTCCCTTTAAATACAAAAATTAACTATGAATAATATATCGATAAACAATCCTTGTTCGCCATCACTATCAATGCTTGTTAGCAAAATATGTTTGTATTTTTATTCATCTGAAATTCGATAGACATGTATATCATTTACTGGGTATTGTTGGGTGGAACCTACCGATTATCCTCCAATATATTCAGGCATAAATTTCGCTCTTCTGATTCGATGTCTATTTTTTGCACTTTAATTTTTGGGGGGGCTGTTAATCACTCATAACGTCCCCCAAGTACATTTAAATTTATTTCATTGTACAATTTATTTTCATGTTCCATAGTTATCACTCTAATATTAGCACTCATCATCATACTCATGAAAGCATTATACACCGCATCTACAAGGAATGGCATAATCATGAGTATAACCGTAGGTAAAAACAATTTCATTCATGTTTATGGTTTTGTAAATATTTGCATAAAGTTATCATAAATTTCATTCCAACTGAATCTTCCCCGCATATTCAGTAATTTTTATATGTGTATTTCAGAATATAGAATGAATCAGAGACATATAGCAGTCAAGGCTAAATGTGAAGTCGATGTCAGATTAATGACGATTATAAATGAAAAGTATTGATCGGGCGTGCACTATGGATGACAGTATTACTGGATCAAAAACTTTTATTCCGATTGGGTGTCAGCTTTGCACAATGCACATCAAAATAGATTACGATGACAAGTGAATATTAGAAATTAGGTGTAGCTCTCGGGAACCTGTATGAATAGATGCATAAAACCTGTTGCATTGTAGTTGCGATAATCTCACCGCACAAAGCACTGAACTAAATAAGTTCCAAGTATTCAAGAAGAAGTTAAGTACAACTGATTTGGTGGTTTGTTTTTTAAGTTTTCATGTGAACATAAATATGACGCAATGAATATTCAGATTCGATAGGAAAAATCTCACTCGATCTTTATTATGGTAAAGCTGAATGAAGAACACTTATCGATGCTGGCACAGTTAACAGGAGAACAGAGCTTGACCAATGAATAAGTAGTAATGTTCATCATGGCTTACACGTTCAAGAGTTCACTGACTATAAGGTGACTGTTTAATTGTTTCTTTTTTAGTGGATTTTGATGACTAAAGGTGTTGGATTATGGAAGTTTCTTCATTGGTATGAACAAGTCATGGCGGCAATCGTGCCACTCCTAACATTGATCTTTGCTATTGTTTTTGGTCTAGTATTGAAAATTTCTGCAGGCGATTGAAGAATACTCTTATTTTCAGTTTCCTGTAAATTGGTGATGGATGGAACCGTTTTCATTAGTTTAAGTATAGTCTTCTACATGAATACGATGCAGTTTAGAGTAGATTGCCCTGAATAAAAATTTATGTAAAGCGATTACTGAATTGAATTTGTATGGTAATTGAGAATGTCATTTATTAACTAAGCATTATAAGACATAAAAGACATTGAATATTTGCTACATTTATCTGCTCTATTAAAAACAAACCATTTTCCAATTCATTTTGCAGACAATAATGTTTTCAGAGTTATTGTATACATATTTTAGGACGGAGGACTCTGTCTCTTCTTCTTAACGACGACAGGCGATTGTGGTATATCGGCTTTGGTGCTGTAATTATTTCATGAATTCATTCAATTACACAACTGTTTTACAGGTAGCATACGAAAAATAACTATCTCTGGCAGGTCATTTTCAGTGTTGAACACTACGGACACACTACATACGTGAATATTCTTTAGAATTTCAAAAAACCAAGACATTTTTTATTGATTCTAGTATGGTCTAACCGACCATGACTGTTTTTACAATTACAGGTGATAACAATGACAACATACAAATTGACAAAATACACCAAATTGAAAGATTACTCACCGGCTTATATTTATTTTTTACTATTACTTGAGTATACGTTTATGTTGAATTTTTTCACATTTTCATGTCAATTATTTTTATTATTGTTGTGAATAAATTGTACATTGTAGGTAAAGACATTATCAACACTGAAAAATCATTGATTGTTATCCATAAAATATTTTGATAAATTTAAAGATGTTATTGATCGTTTATGATTGATTTGTAACTGATGATGTCTCAAAACTCAATTGCAAATAATAATTCTTATTGTTTTTTGATCAAATATGCCATCATCGAGATAAAACTATCGAAATGATACCCACAGCGATACTGGTTCCTTCACACTTTTAACCAACTGCTCCTCTTGTTGATCATGAGATTATCTCACGGATACCTATAATGATAACGTACAATCGATTAAAATCCGAGTCTCCTTCGATAATATTGCAGGACTGTGGATAACGATCTTAGTAATTCACCACTTTGCATATCCATGTAATTTATAAACTACACCGTGAATTGATTGAAGTATCATCATCACAGTGGTCCGTAAGTTAGACGTTCGTGCAGAAGTTCGAAAGAACTGGGTTATAATCCTGCAAGTGAAGGGAATCAAAGATACTTACAATTGAAAGACCAATTCTAATTCATCTGTAACGTGTCTAAGAATACTGCCGGTCTTTAGCCATAGTACGATGGATGAGCTTGTGGCTGGTGACTAAATTCTGTAAGAAACTATCTGCTTGAAAAAGGAAAGCCAAGAAAATCTATCGGACAAACATTTTTTCAGGGTACATGAAAATTTTTTTACGATTTGAACAACATCTAGAATCACCTACCAATATCAAGCAACATAAAAGTTAGGATTTTCAATACAAAAGCTCAAAGCAGACGAGAACGGAGTTAAATAATTGACAACCTACGCTCACTTGAAAGAAACATGCGTATATCAGTACGTAAATAGTAATTATCGACTGACAACGCTGAAAAAATCATCTATTCATTACTCAGTGGATCAAATGATTTTCAAATAAATTGCGCGGAGTAATTCTTTGTAGTTTTGGGTATATCACTTCGTTTATAATCATAATTTGCTTCCTACTGAACCTTGAGAAGTGACTGATATTATGTTTTTCAATTTTTTCTAAATCCTGATCAAATTATCTCCAAAAAGGCTTGATATTATCTTATACAGCCATTATGTTTTTGTATAATATAGAGCTGTGAATTTAGTTATCATTTAATTTACTAATTTATTTCTATGTATCACTTTGATAGTATGTTAAAATGTGAAAATTTGCCTGCCAGTGTTTTTGTGACATGACATCGTTCACATGAATTTCAAAATTAAGTTTATTCACTTCGAGTTATCGTTGCTGTCACTTAAATCGATGTTTTAAGACTGGTCAATAAACATGCATTGAGAACAATCTAAGGGCTTTTCTTATCACATTTACTTAAATTTTACACTTTGTCATAAAATTTCGATTTTTTAAGTTAAAATAATCACTCGTTGAAGTTGGCGGTTTGATCAAAGTACAGGTTCACATTATTCGACATGCAAAAGATCAAACAGTAGCAACGAGAATCGTCCTTTGAATCATTATTGAGCACAGCACAAAAGAGGTCGGCTTTTTAACTCCCTTTATAATTACAAAGTATTTTCACAGTTGAACTTTGGCAGATGAAGCTTGATTCCAATGTAATAACTCATTCAAAGTATAAACAGACATTTAGTCACATATGTGAACAAGCTTCACCCAGTTTATATCCATATGATACATATGGGTCGGTTGAAGAAAATATTTTTTGCATTGAGATTCGATCGAGAGATTTCAGTCTGATTTAGCAGTGTGCACCATATACAAGCTGTTCATATACTTAAGTCTGATTACAAATAATATCATTTTTAGGACGAGGCAATAGATCACGATTGTGAATCGCATAATAACTTTCATCATTATTCAACGTGAGTCTGAGTGCTTGTCGTAGCTTGTGGATGAATGGATCCTCGAATCATATAAATTAAAATGAGCATTATGGCGAATGTGTTCGTTTCAGCAAAGAAGCACATGATTTATATGATTTCTTTTCGATTTTCTGAACGCAGATACTAACATGTTATAAGCATTATTATAATAGTATTCGTCCAGAAATTTCAGATGACGTGTCGAAATTCTACACTTACTGAACTCATTTTCGAGCTAAAGACATGCAAGTTGAAGCACATCTACTCACGTTCTCAAAAGCTGGTGGCACGGTCGCAACCCTTCTTCTTATTATTTGATTCTCGAAATTTCTTTACTTTTCTATATGCATCATTGACAAATTGAATCTATTCAAAATTTGTACAAATAATCACATCCCTCGTATATTTTCTCCGATCAAAAGTTGCCAAACCGTTGACGAGAATTATGCTACTTGAATGTCTATTTTGAATGAAAATTATTTTATTAGACTATGATGTTAAGTTTGAATGAACTGTACTTCATTTGTTGACTGAATGATGATATTTTTTCGTTCTTAATTTCTGCTCAACATTTTATATGCTGGTATTGTTTTCCTGATTGACCAACACCATAGTAAGAATTCTGAAAGAAACCACGTACCATTCTTGTCTCACAACATTATGTTACTTATTAGTAATCCGAGTTTCTCCACATTGCTATGTAGTTCAGTGATTGTATTAATTATCGACACACTAGTTGTATGCTCGTCGGTTGAAACGCATATCTCATGGACATCCATTGTGAATATGATATTCAGGCTGAATTATTCTATGATTCTGTTTTGTGGAACCATACTTGTAATACTTATCTGTGCTGAGATTTTACATCAATTATATTGATTATATTGAGCACTATCAAGTGATAAGTGAGGTGATAAATATATGCTTTTCATTATTTCACGGTTTATTATTGTTCAGTGGCCTTACAATAATGTGGTTTGCTCAGATTTATGATCATGCTGCACGTAACTATAAAAACAGACACCTAGGGATAATTGAACGGATCCCAACATACAGCACTTTCAAGCTTCTGCTTTGACGAAAATTCCAAAAGGTTGCTTATCAAAATCTAGGTCATCGGAATTTCATACGCATGTAGGAAATTTATTCATTTATGCTGCCTATTGAAAATCATTGTTATCATTCATAAAACAGTAAGTTGTTGAACTTTGATCTTCAAGATAAAAATGCAATATAGTCCAAAAATTATGTTCTCCGAATGGTGAAAATCAATTCAGATTCTAAGGGTCGAAACCGTACGTTAATGGCTTTGCAAAACAAAGGTATTCAAAACCAGTGATAGGGACCAATATATGCAATAACTATCCGTTGTAAGGTTAAAAAATAATTAAGGGGAAATTTTCATCAAGTAAAGTGAACTTATGTGCAATACTTACTAAGCACACAGAATCAGAGTGCCAGTTACCAGAGTCCAGCCACTAACCTACACTTTTCGAACCCGAGTGAATTGCAAGATAAGAAAATCAACAACACTTCTGACAAGCGAGTGACAATATGGTTTATTAGTCCTTGTTTGATGATGTAAACAAGATCTTGAATAACGAAAGCGGACTGCCTTATGTAATTATATAAACTCAAAGATTAAACAACGGTCCAAATATCGCTTTTATATTCGTTCTGTCATCGAGAAGTCTGATTTGTGTATTAAGGTTCCATACATATTCAAACAATAAAATGTAGCATCACCTGACAGCAAAGATGAAGTATTATATGTCCAACGTTTAAAGTGTGGTATAACTTATGAGGTCAAACCACAGTGCGTCGGTAAAATGGCATCTTGCATTTTGATCTTATTAGCGTATCTAATTTTATAATAAAAATCTAAAGAAAAATACTCACATTTCTTTGGTGCGTGTCGGAATGCTTGACGGAGCTTATTGATGGAAAAATACTCAAATCACATAAATTAGAATCAGCACATATTATTTCAGGTTAACCAATGAAGTGTATTAGGGCAAAGTTGTTCGTTTCAACAACGAAAACACATGTTTCATACGACTTTTTGTGGATTTGATGGAAGCAGTTAATTACACGTTATTAGTATTATTATACTATTATTCTTCTGGAAAAATTTGAATGACGTGTCGGAAAAATACAAATCCTGAACTTATTTTTGACCTGAGGACATGCAAATTTAAATGACAGCCACTAACATTCACAATCGTATAGGAACGGTCGACACACCTCTTTTATTTATTCAATAGATTGTGACAATCGGTGAAGACACCATATCGTGATACCAAGCAATCGTTATATGAGTCATTAAATCAGGCTTTTTAAAAAGTGAAACAGTTAGATTCAGAGAAATGTGATTCGGAAACAGTTCTACTGACATATGCAATTCAACAAACGACATGTGTATGATGTCGATTATTATTTATAGCTACCTTTATAATTGATGGTTGCCCGAACATTTTCGTGTACAGAACTGTTAACATTTCAGGTTTGTTTTTTAATACAGTTTTGATTGAATCATTTACTGGCAGTAATATGTAAAATTTAAGTATACCTGCAACTATCAACCAGACTCACAGAGACCAATGCAAGTCAAATAAAAATAAACAAAATTTTAGTAAATATGCATATGCACAGACGAGGACTTGACGTAAAGACTTCGGAAAATCGACAAACAAGCAGTTTTCTCCACAAGCTTCAGATGTTAATTTACTGCACTTTGATATTACAGCTACTCGTCATCGACAAATCATTCAATTATCGACAAGGGAGGTAGCAAGCGTAAAGTTTCAATTACCGAATCTCCGACAGTATAACTCTAATAGTCCAATAGAATAATGTCTCGAAGAAAGCAAATAAGATGAAATAATTATGAAGTTGCCGAAGTTACTGCAAGTTGTAGACGTTTTTGCAATGCAGTCTTAAAAGAATATCAAATACAAATGAATAAAAGCGCAGTTGCTGCTGATTTGTAAAATATTTTCCATAAACAATCAAGAACACGGTAATATTAATCAAGGTTTATTAATAAAAGTAATCAAAATGGCCACTGTCCATAATTGCTCCGACCAGAACGTACAGTTTACTGACAACAATGAAAGAAATAATTAACATGTAATTTCGAAATAATCATAAATATCAGAAACTCAAACGAATATATATAAGTCGAATATGAGGCGGAGTAAACTGTAATGTATTTCATCAAACGATATGATGTCAGCGCAGTTACCTGTAATCGAACAAACAGACATTTTTAGTTAGACGATAAATACAAAAATTGATTCGTACAATGATTGACACTTCGATATGATTCAAACCCTGCAAATGAAAATTCAGTTATTTGTTTGATTACTTGATCATTCGAATAAACTGAGAGAACATCAAGTTTCTTTGTAAAATAAACAAAGTAATACCTTAAATCTTTAGCAAACAGCACCTCTTTTTCATGCTTTCATCTCATGGTGTAGGAGCTACTGATGTTTCAAGCCCAAATTTATCAAGAACAATTCTTGTTATTGTTTCGAATTTAAAGATTCAGTGTGGAGTACTGTATTTTACAATTCACAATGTGCAGAGGGATTGACTAAAAAATGTTTACATGTATATATATTCATATTTATTGACAATCGATCATCTATCAGCAACTTACGATAAATATAGCCTCGCACCAACAGATTACCGATAAAATTGCAGATGCAATCTACAATAAAGTGGAAGATAATATTTCAAAACAAATCATTTTGTGAATATTTGATTTGCATTCCTAAAACTTTATTTATTCCTAGATATGATTGATTGTTATATGTGCAGTTAAATGAATTTACGAACGACGAGAACAGCAAAGACATTGAATGTCATTGAATATATTTGTTCATTGAAAATATGGTCACCTGTTTCTCGCATGAATCTACAAATAATATCATGTACACGAAAATCTGATTAAATTAACATTTATTCACGTCTTCATGATTGATTGACAACTTTGAACCATTACTGAATTTTGAAATTTAGATGTTTTAGAATCCATTTACAAAGCTTTGTTTTCGAGGAAATCCGTTCATGTGTATATTTGTGGTATGATCTCGCTTACAATTTCTCTTCAACACTTTGGTACTCTGCTTCGTCCCAATTTGGAGTGTGCCTAGTTGTATTTTGTAATAACTACTATTTTCTGTACTTTTATTGAACTTCATATGTTTCTTTCCGAAATGTCGACGAGTTGTTTAAATTGATACTCAACATGGCTACAGCCATATTGCATATGATAATAGCGTGGTGACGTCGTATTCTTGACAGGAAAGATGCTTGCTGAAAGAGGTGGAACCTCATTGTGGTAATTTCGGATACAAACAGTATAATGTTGTTATGTAATTGTCTGTATCCCTTTTATGATTGATAATAGAACCCGTATGACCTAGAAAACCGTTGCTTTAATATGGGACTGGGATGAGCGCGTGACTGACCTTCAATGTTTCTAAAATCAAAACTTGATGAAGTGAATTCTCCACAGGAAATCAAACCAAAGCCAAAGTCACCGCATTAAACCGCATGTATGAAATAACACTTCCAATGGGGCTGACGATTGCACTTTCAACTCAAACATAGCAGTTTGATTCAGTTAACTTCTATTCATTATACAGTTTTTTCCATGTGTTGTTTCTGTAAGCACGATGTACGCAGTTTGTGCATCACTGAAGCCGATTACAACGACCAAAATATAACAAACGAATAACAATTCAATGATTGTTCTCAAATACATATCTAGGATGTCAGTATATTATGACTGAAATAAGTGTAAGCTGTCGTTTATGAAGATGTACTATATAATAGTTTTTCAAAGTGTGTTTGCTGTTAGCACGATGTTTGAACTTCAATGTTTTTATACAATGTTAGCAACAGAGCGAATAGAACATCGTCATCGCTTCAATAACGAAAAGGCTGGCTTACGTCTATCGGTTCGAATATCATGTACCTTCGAATGCAGTTGTGCGCACAAAATACTGAAGAATGTTTGGTTTCAATGTTGAAATATTTGAAATTATGGAAGCGAAAGTTAACTTAAATTGTTGTGAACATTTTTTAAAGTTTGGTCATGAATTGACATATATGATTACCTTACAACATCTTATCATTAATCACATTCGATACGTTCGAGTTGATACTTCAGAATGACTTACACGAAGCGAATTCCAGCACAGTATACTCAAAATGCTGCAAACGATTACAATTGCCAAGAGTGCACAGCAGAGTAACAATAATATAATCTTCCATGTTCCTGCTAAACCAATCAATTTTTCACCCAATAGATAAGCCCAGATGAAAACTGCGAATGGCACCAATGCCGCAATGATCTGTTCATACCACGCACTACATATGGCCAATAATCCGACACCGATTCCCATAATAAACAACTTAAAATTAAAAAAAAGAATTGTGGTTTTTAATAGTAGATGTGAAAAAGAAGCAGTTGACAACCGAACTTTTTACTTAACTATAACTGAACAAAGAGAGTTTTCATTTATACAGGCAGGAAATCAATTCAGCATGCTATGAAGCGTATGTAGGCTGTTGATCATCCAGATGTACAGTATAAAAGGTGGGAGTTCTTTCATTTAAAAATCTGCCTATTCATTTCACATGTGAATGTAACATATGCCGATTAATTCAACAAGAACCACAAATGAAAAATTTTAAAACCACAAGAGCAAAACGCTTTCTTGTCAGCTGTACACTACTACTTGGAGCATAATATAGTGTGATACACATTGTAGGAACATGAAATTAAAAAAAAATCAATCATGCAAAATCAGGAAGCAATAAACCAGTGCCTGAATAAATTTGTTTCAAGTTTCTCTTGATTGACAATTTCGAAACTATGAAGCAAACAATTATTTCAACAAAGATTTGCATCTGTTTATACAGTCGTACGAACTACATGCCTAATCTCTTCTCTTCTGTTCACACGCCATCGTCATTTGTAAATTAATAATTTCATACTTATCACTGAATCTCAGAAAGCTCTAATTCATTCGATAATCTCACATACACATGTCAATATTACTTTGTCAATCTTGACGAAGATTCAATCGTTATGAATGTTTTGAGAACCCAATCTAAATAATAACAAACCCAAAAGCATCACTTGAAATCATGTTTGACCTACATTTATGGTAATAAGGATGGCACTTCCTGTAGATGCAGTATGCATTGCTGGGGTAAATATAATGATAAGTCCTAATATTAGACCGAATACTCTGGAATGTGAAAAAAAATGGTACAAAAAAAAAGTCGAAAGGTTCATTGAATATACTGCGATTTATACGTAGTTCTATTGCTTATAGTCACGCAACAAATGGTCAGCATTGCACATCAGCAACGTTTTTATGAAGATATATTTGAAAGATAACGTTAGAATTCCGCAATTATTATTTCCGTGACCGATTGTCATGATATTAGGACATAAGTCACTTGAAATATGCAAACATATTATACAACGATGCGGTCACTGTGTTTTCAATGTACTATTGTGTATTGAACAAATAATAATGAATAATTGGTCAGTTCTGAATATGAACAAAATAATTATATACAAAATAATAAAGCTT
>CALYCR020001543.1:0-62453 GCA_944470395.2 Schistosoma turkestanicum
CGACTTCTGCACCTCACAGGATTCGAACCAGGGACTTTTGGTATTGTGCGCAAACGCCTAACCATTAGACCACTGAACCATTTGTCCAATTTAATTCCAGTGTTGTTAGAAAAGGAAAATTTCATGATCACATAGTTCAGTCGCCGAAGAAACAATTTACTTAGTATGATAGCATTGAATGGAAATCTAATGATGGCCATGGTCTCATTTATGTCATGATTAGTATTTTGTTGTTTTCATCTCAAGTAGTTATTTATTTGTTTGTTAAGAAATAAAACATAAATTCATTTCTTTTTTGTAAACTCAACAAACTTACCGAGTAAAGAGATGGAAGTATTGAATTTGACTTGTTGAGTCATTTTTATTAACAGAGCTGTCTTAATGGAGATAATCAAGGAGACAGAGATGGTAGTACCTCTGAGTAGTTCATTCTGTATATATATATTATTCTTAAACTATACAATAATACCTTGGTATTAATATCCATTTACAGCATATGATGTAGGTATTATCAAAAACGAAACAAAATGTTGTAGGAAGTGATGCTTGATTCGGTAATTTTTCATCACTTTAGTCAGAAGAAACTCGAGCCACTTCATCTTAAAAATATTAACTACAATTGTGTAGGTGATTTTCTTCAGACAGTAATACTGCTTGTGGTACTATTAAAAAGTAGAATGTTGGACAGGTGTTTTGTTCCAGTATAGGACACCTCAACAGGGATCAAACTCAAAGTATTTCGGGATCACTGATAGTACACAACAATTCAACCATAAAGTTAGAATCCAGTGGTATATTTTTGCAACTTCTATCGATTTGTGTCGTCGTTCGATAATCATGCAACTGCACTGGCAATGATTATTTCATTTTGAATATGACTGGACTTTATGAGTGATCACCCTAAAGCAGACTCACGAAAAATCATCATATGCTCAATGATCTGTCAGCGTATATTTAAGCGTATTCAGTTCTTATTATTTCAGTTTCAAAATTATACGTTGCCACTTCTGTTACAGTAAACTTTAGATATATTGACATGTTAAGCTGTTCCTTTAATCAAGTACGATCTATCCAAATGCTTCCAGCACCACATTAAAAAACTAAAAAGATTTTTACTTTTCCATAAAATTAGAACAAGTAAATCAAGTTGATTACAATGAAAAATCTTTAATGTACTGAAAAAATCTATTACCCTTTTGACTTATTCATCTCCTCTATATTACATTAATTTACTGGCATAATTTCTTTCACCAAACTTTAATGGCCATAAAACAGAGGTGGATATCTTTTAAATTAAAATATTATTTCCACTGTATTTGTAATGTACAAAGATGGACGATAAGATATGACAAACAACTGATCTCAAGGAAACACAGTTTACAAGCCAAAATATGTACATCTCAGACTTTAACATCCATTTACAAAACAAATGTATTCCCGGCTGTATTCTGATTGAGTCATACGTCCAAACTAATCACTTTGCTTCGTCTGTAAATTCATAGTGACTCTCTGCTATAAATCCACTACAAATCACATAATGATCCGCTAATTCGTGTGATCATGAAACCTTAACAATTTCAGTATTCTAAAGGGATGTTTAGAATTATGAGTGTAATGCCTGACGAAAAGACCAATGGGAAAATAGTACTTATTAGCACAAAAACTGTCTTTTCTAATTCACAGGATGGAGATTTAAAAAATATATCTTTCACTTAGGTTGAAAGTTTCGGCAATATGATAAATAATAAAACATTCATCTAAAAATAATTGTTTTTATTCAAGTTCCGTAACAAGCACGATCTTTTAAATAATCAACATTTTCAACGTGAATTAGTTCTCGATAATTATTCCATATGATTGATAATGATGAAATATTCTTCTCAGGTTAATCGGAATTTCGAAATATTCAATATTTACTAATTGTTTGTTACTACAAAAATCTTCTAACTGAACTGGTTTTTTGAAAATAATCAAAATCAAACGTTTATGTTCTGTGTTTCTTTCTATAAGTTCTCATACATTTTTATTTTAGTTTACGAAAGATCACTAACAAAAAATAATAGACCTGTTATTGTGATTTTTCCATTCTATTGGGATTATTAATAAAAGTCATTTGCTCCATGTTGGACTACATTGACTACTGCAGCTTAGCTCTTTGTTCTAAATTCATCGTGTTTCTTGTGACAGATAGAAATTGAGTATTATCATATGTGTGTTGATGTAACATTACTGGTAAGTTTAAAGATAGTATAAAGCAGCTCTGTGATTCTTCTTGATTGTCAGTGCTTCATAACGTTACATCAGTTCGTGAAATAAACCATGTCTAAACTGAGTGGGTCTCCACAGATCAATTTTATTCATGTAATGTCAACTGAACATTTTTGTAATGGACTGTTTACAAGCAATACTGAAAGTGATGAAAACTAAACCTTTAAAATAAAATTATTGATTTTAAGTTATTTTTCAGGTACGGTAGTGTTGACAGAACAAAACTTTTATGTGCTCATAAGGCTCTAGTTATGGTGTTCTTGATCGTCGATTATGTTAGAGAATAAATTTAAACTAGGTAAATGTATGTGACTGCTTGACTTCAACCATTTCTAATGTTATTTGTTCACGTGAATTGGCTGATAGAGTTTGTAGACAATTAGTTGTAGTTTACAGGTTTTACATTTGTGTTCATTTGTTATGAAATTTCTTATTCAGATAAGGACAATTTCTGGTGAACTAATTGTTTCTGCTACCTACGCCATTTGATCATTGTAGGAACTATGTGCTTTTACACTTGTACAACTAACTTATTGTCAAAATAAGAGAACGACAATGATCAGAGACCCAAATAATCTATATAACAGTACACCTGACTCAATACTTCGTTCATATTTTTCATATAATTGTATTAGGAATAGACTGGCGAATCAAGATTGGGATTGCGAGGTTTGCTTCATGAAAACAGTAATTCAAAATTGTAGGTAATGTAAGATCGCAAATGACATAAATACAGAGTCAAACCCCGTATACATATACGACTTTTGAAATTAATGAGTTTATTTGGGACGTTATAGGAGTACTTGCTTTCATTTGGTAGGTTAACAAAATCATTCAACGCACAGATGGATAGTGGCTTACAGTGGAATCTAAAACAAGCGTTTCATACTACTTAGAAGTCTTAAGTTGAATATGCCTCCATCGCAGATTCCATGTTCACTCCCAGACTTAAACCTAGTTCCATTCACTTTAAATGGCATTGTGTTATCCACTTAGCTACCGAGTTCAGATAGCTATTAGCTTATGCAGTCCCAAAAAGTCGGAGGGATTATCTAAACAAACAATATATATGAATTAAAAAGATATTAAAATTATCCACCAAATATATTGCCAATGATCATCTATTTCATTTCTGCTGAGTTCGACTTTTCATGATTACTATTATAAATCTAAGATTTAAATCATCTACATAATGCATTCTGGATTGTTAGCATCATATAAACGTATAACCGGTTAACATACAATGCACAAGTGCCTTTTCTTCATTGAAATGACTTGTGACTGTGACTTTGTTGCAATAACTGGTCTTTGTTTTTCTAAATGTATGAGTTAGTCTACTATATTTCAAAAAAGTTCCTCGTAATTAGGAAAAATGTTTAAAATCAAAAATAATTATTTTTAATAGTCGGAAATACCATGAACTGAACTAATTTATAACTTAATTACAATTTGAAAAATACAATGTTTCAATGTTTTAAAATGCCTAAACGGTTGTTTATGTTTAAGTCAGATATAAAAGTTGTTCACTATTTTCTTGAATTAAAATTTTCGCTAAACATAAGCGAAAACTGTAATAGTAAGAGAGAAATCACTCTTGATGGAGATGCCTTGGACGACGTTAAAAACTTTACATATCTGAGCAGCATCATTGACAATCAGGGTGAATCTGATGCAAATGTAAAAGCGCGGATAGGCAAAACAAGGGCTGCATTTCTACAAGTGAACAACATCTGGAACTCAAAACAACTATCAATCAACACCAAAATCAGAATTTTCAATACAAATGTCAAGGCAATTCTACTGTATATGGGTGGAAACTTAGAGAACTACAAAAGCCATCATCCAGAGGATTCAAATATTCATTAACAGTTTTCTACGCAAAAATACTTCAGATCCATTGGCTAGACACCATCAGCAACAACGTACTGTGGGAAAGAACAAACCAGATTCCAGCGGAGGAGGAAATTAAGGAGAAGCGGTGGAAGTGGATAGGTCACACACTGCCGAAAGCACCCAACTGCGTTACAATACAAATCCTCACATGGAACCCTCAAGGCAAAAGGAAAAGAGGAAGGCCAAGAAACACACTACGCCGAGAAACAGAGAAAGATATGAGAAACTGAACAAAAATTTGACAGGACTGGAAAGGGAAGCTCAGGTAAGAGTAGGTTGGAGAACACTGGTCGGCGATCTATGCTCTATTGAAGGTAAAATGCGTAAGTAGGTAAGTTAAGTAAGTAATTCGAATTATTCAGAGATGAAAACGTTTTTACTTTTAATAGTTATAAAACTTACACATAGTTTGATGAAATTCTAATGTGAACTAGACAATTTTGCATTATCAAGGCATGTATTGCTGATTTTAATTATGCTAACTGAGAGTAACTGTTTTTCAGTTTTAAAATCTATAAATAATACTGGACAAATCTTTGTCAATAGGGTTTGTGCTAACTGACCAACTTTATGAGTATTTATATTAAGGTGGCTTACTGAATAATAAGTTGATGTTTAAAGCATTTGATACCAGATTTAAGCCTTAGTAGGAATATCAAACTAAGAAAGTACATCAATATAAGTCACTTGATTCGAGTTGAATGAAATCTGTACTCCACAATTCAGTGCTAGCCACAGCCTAAATCCGTTACATTTAAAATTTTGAACGGTAACATTGAGTTACGCATTAGATATTGTTTAAGACTATGACTGGGTTTTATCAGTGTTTCTTGAAAATCTCTAACAATATCAACTGTTGTTTAAATAACTTTATAGTAGATATTTATGAATACTTAACATAGAAAGATTCTTTACACTTAACAGTAGTAGTAGTAGTGTGAGTAGTAGTAGTAGTAGTATGAGTAGTAGTAGTAGTAGTATTAGTAGGAAAAAAACTTGTTTTTGTATTAACCAAGCTGTAGAGAAATTTTTTTTTACTTTATAGTTGATATAAAACATTTTCTCAAAATCCCAAGGGGCTCAAAATATAAATTTTTATTAATTCTAAGTTATGGAAGTAGAACTTTGACAGGATAGGGATGATATTATAGAAAAGTTAAACAGTGACTTAAGGCAAATGATGGGCATTTACAGTAAAATATCTCAGAGAAGTTAAAATTATTGAATTATGTTCTTAATAATAATAGTAATAATAATATCGCATTTAATGAAAATATCTATTTACGTGAATTATTATCATTATTATTCTCAATATTTTGGACAACAGATACATACTTAAAGATAAATTATGCCAAATAGAATAACTTCATCTGACATATTTCTTTGTTTATACAAGTATGTTATAGCAGAAGGCAAGAAAATAACTGGCAATTATTGAACAGACCTTCTGTTAGCGGGACACAGATGGGATTAAAACATGGTTGCGTTAGCTGCACACTGATTGGCTAAGAGTTAGCCAATCAGCGCTATTCGATACGTGGAGAACATTCTAGAAGCTTCTCATGTAAAAACGATAATGATACTAACGTTGTTCCTACTTCGCCATTTGCTTCGGCTTCTTACTTCCATTTAACCTTGCTATTTGAAATATAATCTCTTCCCGGTTTAACCGTGTTCTGACGTGGGGACTTGTCGTGTGGTTTTAGTGTCCCGAGAATACTAAGCCTTAGGAATAGCAGGGTTCTACTAAGAGAGAATTATAACACCTTCAAAGTCAATTTTATTCAAATATGATTTTAGTACTTGTTGAAAAAAATTGATAACATCTACCCTACCATTGAAATTTAGAGGTATTGAATATTTATTCCACTTCATTGAAATCTATAATTGTATAACTGCAATTAGCCTAAAATTATCAACAACAATAACGCAACTAAAAAAAACTAACAACAAAAGTTTTGAAAAACAAATCAATCAAAACAATAAGAAATGAACAGTAATCATATTAGATAGAAATATGATGCTTGAAATTGAAGCATCATATTTCTATCTATTAAAATAAAGGAAATGTAATCACAAATCATTGATTGTACATGCTTAACTAGTTGTTTATTAATAACGCTTCTTTTTTACCAAATCCACTTGAAATCAGAATGAATTGATTTCAGTCATTTAAATTCGGTGCTCTTTTTTTTCTATTTAAACAAAAAAGAAAAATAAATTGAACTATTCAGAATATGTGGTAAACTATGCATGATTTCATGTGAAATTCTCTAATTCAAAGTGACAATAATAAAGTGACTTTTCGGTTACAGTGAACGGATCGAATAACAGTATGTACCGCTCTCGAACACACAAAGGATTAGTGAATAGTATAGATGTTAGAAGACGAGATAGAGTGAATATTTCCAAAAAATATCATTCGATTATAAAGACTATTCTATTTTATAAAATTGTTCAACAAATTAAAATATCATTCAAAGAAATGATCATAACTTCAATCATGTGACAAATAATACTATTTATTAACATCTAAACTTTGATAATAGTTGTAAAAATTGACATATAATTCAATCACTTTTTATCTCATCTAATCATCATTATCAAACTAGTACTACAACCAAAGACTAAAATAAATCTCTGAATAGAAATCATTAGTGTGCATTAGAATAAAAACTCAATAAGTGTTTTGGCCAGTGTTCTATCGAAAATTAGGTGACGCAGTCGTAGTAGCGTAAAACAAATGTGAACTATTACCTAGCCTATGAAAAAGCAAATTTAGACATCATTTACGAATACAATGATTTGAACGGGATGAAAAATATGACCTATAGGAGACTACTTCATAATTTATGATGATCATGATAATAATTGAACAATTGAACTTTGAAATCAACTGATCCTACGTCTTTACATCAATATGTGATTGCCAACAATCCTAAAAATCGAAATAAACCAGTGATAATTATCAAATAGAATTACAATGGCATTTGTGAAAGTTTTGTTCGTTTTGAAAAAAAAAACAATTTTTATTTGTTTATGAGACATTCTGTCTAGTCTCAAATGACTTACAAGATTACAGAAAAATGTAAAAATGATTCAATAAATGATTGTTTTAATTAATACACTTACATCCTGAAAAAACATAAAAGCTATCAGATTAGGGTGATATATTTCAGAGTCAAATATATTATACTGTGAACTAGTTAGATATGTGTATCCTTTAATAAACGTGTGTTTTTTACCATTTACTAAGATTCTTCTTTATAGTTTAAACAAACAAAATTTCAAACCAAGTGTTTGATTAGATGAAAAGTTATTTTGTCAGTTGTAACTTTCGGAAATAAAAATAAAAATATTTTGTTGTGGTGTTTCATTTTCTGAGCTTGGTGTTTTGGTTATGAAGCTTTCATCGTTCCTCTGAACAACATCATCAGCAGCACAAACTTCCGACAGAAGTGAAGTATTCGAATTTCTCCACTTTTGACCCGTAGCTTATTCTGTTAACCTCGATCTTCATTGGTTGTTGTTGACTTTAAACCAGTCGTTGTTTGCACCTTTGATTGTATCCCCCCTTTGATCTTTTTCTTGATCCTATGTCGCCAATGATTTTTCAGACTGGTTGTTAACCTGGATTGACTTCACTGCGCTTGCTGATTGCTGATCGATCTGAGTGCCAAGCTTCTAAATATCCTCCTCTATCCATTCATTCAACACTGTTCCAATCAAATTTATGTCCATAATTGTCCATATGTCTTCATATAAGGCAAGTTATGTCATGGCGTTTAACTGCTAATCGGTGTTCACACAGACAAAGCTGAAGAGTACGTCCACATTGTCCTATGTTGTGTTTTTCACAATCTGAGCAGTTGATTTTGTAGATGATATTTGGTTTTTCTTCTTTTGTCATTTTGTAGACCAAAAGACATTCAGCTCAGAGAACGAAACGCCACCACAATCATCCACTTGAGCTACCCATTTTCTCCACCATCTCAAAATAATAATATTTTATTAGGAATGCTTGATGTTTCATCTCATACATAGGAATACGATGAAAGAGGTATTGGTATTGAATTTCAAAAATGTAATCTTTTGTTATTCAGTCTACAAGGAGTCATGCTAATCTGATAGATAGTAAAGTGACTGCTTATCAAATAACTCTATTCAATCTATTCTCTATGAGATTTGTACATTATTACTAATATTATTATTCAGTTAAACTATAACGCTTGTCAATCCTATTCTCATTTCTTCTGTCTGCTATTTTGTAAATTAACCGTTGTTCGGAAATTACATGAAATTGCATAAGAAGAGATGAATAAAGTTGAAAATTCAAACAACGAACTATAAAGTTGTAGATGTTTTCCCGATGAAATGACACATTAATTATGTCATATTATTATCTTTTCTGATGTAAATATTTTATCTGAAATGAATGCTATATAGAAGAATATAAGTCAATTAGTAGAACGACTTTTTAGCATCTAATAAATGAAGCATAGACAGACAGATACAACGCAGAACTTCGTACGTAAGTACATCAGTTTAGGTTGCCATACCACATCAGCACAGAGACGCAACTTTCAGATCAAATCCAAGAGTGATATAGCAATAATAGAAGTATTAGCAGTAATGGAGAAGATTAAGGAGCGAAGATATGATTCAAGAAGTGTAATTCAGTAAGATAAATTTAGAAGGAAAAAGATAGATATTATGAGGGATGCAGAAGATTAGAATTTCATAGAACATAAAGAGTGGATGCACCTGCGCCATTGCAAACGATTCTGAGTCATGTCATTCAAGGTCTCTAACCATCGGTGACTATCGTCTCGCGGACCCCAAACAGGTAGCCTACATCTAACAACATAACTCACTCCACTTGTCAGTGACTTCGTGCATTTCTGCCATGTTTTAGTTTGGACGCCCCTAGCTTTCTTCCAACCAACTCCTACACTGCAAAACATAGCTCGTTGCGGCAGTCGGTGGTTAGCCTTACGTAACACATGTCCTAACCACCTCAACTGATGAAGTTTCACAACCTCATCTTATGATTTGACATCCCTACCTAGAATTCGTTTCCTAACGACAGCATTGCTTATACGGGACAACCGTATAAGCAATCCAATGCAGCATAGTGTATTTTTTAAAACATAACTGATACCACAGTTGATGAATGTTCAAACACAAAAATGATAGCAATAATTAAGTTATAATTTCTTTAATAAAAGAACTATTTACTATTGAACTTGATTGGTGAGACTGATGTTCAGTTCACTTATTCTTAAATGAATACCGATTTCGCCTATGTGTACTAATTTCGTCACATCATGCTACTTCTGTGTTAAATTATCACAAAATCCTCACAAATATTTACTCCGGAAGCATCTTTCATACATCAATTTAAAATACATAGTTGAACATTAAAAAAACAGGAAACTGAGCAAAGTTATACATGAGGCAAAAATGAAATAAATAATAGGCTCAATAAAATATAAAATTGGCTTGTTGGATTATTCACATATTGATTTATGTATGTACATCGATAAATATATTTATGAATTGGTGAGTATTAACTGATCAGTTATCAAAGATATTGAGTAATACATATAACAATGAATATCTCAATCACTAAAGTTATATTTACTTCTAGTCTAAATTTCAACATAAAGTTTAAGAAACATTCAGCAAAATCGATTAAATTTTAGACTAAAAGGGAAACGTTCAATGAGATTTGACCAAAAAAATGCATGTACAGGTGATTTCAACAAAAAAAGGCGCCATTTTCTATGTAACACATTAACCAATCATTCATTCAGATTAATATGTGCAGAGCGATTTTGTTAGTGTTGAAATAACTCAAATTTACGTAAGTCTGCATTTATCCCTTACGCATAAGGCTGAAATACTAAACTAAATAGTTTATCTTTTCAATAGTTCAACTTCAGATATACTGTCTTGAGGTCACATCACTAGACTTATCATTTATACTTCTTTGACTTCAATCAAACCCACTGCTGATATAACATGAAAGTAAATGTTTTACACAACATATTGCTTAAAGTCCATTGATCAGTAACAAACAGCAAACAGACATTTCTCCAAGGTGTCATATATATTCCTTTAACATCAATGCTAAAGAATATCACTATTTCGATAAAAATCTCTTTCCTCTCGTTGTTTCGTGTCAAGCAAATATTTTTTGATTGAATCATTGTTCAATTTTCTTATAATTCATATTACTTCTTTATCTAAAAAAAATGTAAATTATTCTCCATGATACTTTGTTATTATTCTATGCTACAGTTGATTTGATAGACTATTGGATGGTACTGCAAATGCTTTTCAGACTTTTATCATCTCATAGAACACTAAAAATTCTCATATTTACACTTGTTCTAGAAATAAATGTATCTATAATAAAATAAATATTGATCAGAGATTTTCAATATCCAAAGAAAGTTGTACAATGATAGGAAAGTTTAAGAAGAATAGGAGAATGAAAATAATTTACCCATTTAGAAGATATGAAAAAATACGTAGATAATTGAAGTCGAATATAATGTGTATATTTGACACATACAGTAAGCGAAGTAGAGAATGACTTAAGCACTGAAGTCATGTAATACACTGACTAGGTAAATAATACGATTCCATTTTCATGAGTTCTGTAGTAAAATACAATGAACGAACAGAGGCATTAGTACCATTAGTGTACATATGTATTTAAATTGACCAAGTTCACACGTTAATAATTAGCAAGTGCAAATGTAAGTGACAAAAAGACCTGAAAGAGTGGAAAATTTTGATTTATATCCAAAAACACTACTCAAGAGAACACATGTAAGAAATAACTAAGGAGAGCTGTTGTAAATGACTGACTAACTAGGGAAAACGAAACAAGTAGTCTCTTTAGAAAGTGAAACACAGTTGTTATATTACAAACCATACTAGTAGTAACAATAACAGACCTGTCATTCTATTTCCTTAATGAAATCTCAATCATATCAGTAGTACCAGCCGAACTATCTATGGACCTTAGATGGAAAACGTCACGAAAGATAAGTGGAAATAGTAAATTCATTAGTTTCAATATCAACTCTAAAGTTATAATATTTGCATGATCAGTTGATCGTTGAAGGTCATATCTAGACTTAGCAATAGGTTGATGAATATGATAGCGCTTAGCAAAGGCTTTGAAATATCTCGAACAGGATTCATTATTGCTGATCTGTAAATCACAACGCTTACAGATTAGAAATTGATATTCAGATGAAGTCTTGGAATAGCATTACAGATTACTGATGACTCACTCGAGCCATGATACCTATAAAAGAAACGACGAGAGGAGATAAATCAATCTGATCTTTGAAGCCTGCATTATTGTACTGTCATGAATGGAAACAAGTAGCAAAGAAGTGAACAACCATCAAAGTAGTTGAAGTAACTCATTGTGACACTGAATAATGAATAAAGAGAATCCAGACAGGAAAGCGTTATTTTCAATGTAATCGCTCACTAATCCCAAATATTCGTATTTATAGTGGTTTAAAAACGTATAAAGTCTATTGAAACATCGAACAAAATTACTTCATCAAGTGATCCAAGATTTAGAATATCAAAAGAAGATTCCATAATAACCTAAACGTTAGAAAACAGTGGGAGGATGAAAATAAATCATCGGTTAGAGATATGAGGAACAAACCAAAGCGAAGAGGTCATAATATAACAATCCAGTAATAAACATGAAGATAACTGTAACGGTATAAAGAGTACAACATAATAATGAGAGCAAAAAGCCAGATCAAAATATACTGGAGAAAAGTATTTAAGGAATGGGTACGATAGGCGGTTGTAAGTATGGCTTTTTTTCAGCTAGTCAAGTGGATCATTATTTCATCTTCTTCTCGAACCTTCTAACCATTACTCATACATCTTCCACTGTTTACAATATAAGATTACTTTATGATTTGTTCTCCTTTCTATTTTTTAGCAGTAGAGGTATTATCCAGGTTGAATAGAAAATATTAGTAGTAGGTTTACAATTACAAAAATTAGTACTCAATATTATGAACCGGAGATATTTTCACCAATAATGTTCATTTCAGAAAGAAATAACAATTCATGCATTAAGTTATGTGAAGGCGTTTGTCAAGTTTACTGCAATGATTGTAAATCCATGAAACAATATACCATCGATCGATTAAAGAAACCATCGGAATTCAGAATAAATTTAGTGAGTGCTATGCGTATTTCCTGCTTGTAATCTTCAAAAATAAGTTATCAAATGTCACTATTTGTTGGCATATTTGTAAGTCTAACTATTCATATAGAAACGTTGATACAGGTTGAGGTGTAGATTAAACTGTGCATTGTATTTTTCTATACTGTTCAATGTTAGAACCAGGCAAAGAAATAATTAAATCTTTCGAATCCCTGTTTATTAAGATCAAGTAATAATTTAGTTTAACTACTTTGAAAATCTCATCAAGAACTGGATTCCTCAAATAAATAACACCTATACATGACCTGTTCTGCTAGAACGCGCCATAAAGTGAATATTAGTGAATCTTTAGATTAGTACTTTCGGAATTACAGAAGATTTTACAATACAATGATTCATTTTAGATAAGATATGGTTTTCAAAACATGTACTCCTGCTCATTAAATCATTGATTATCTAACGCAAAAGCTAATCCCATTCATCATATCAAATGTATTGAATAACTCAGGTTAATATTACTAATCAATAAGAATTAGAATATTCTGTAAGCCAACAATTTTCACATTAAAACTAGCAAAAATTCAACGGAAATAATTATCATCACTGTTATTGGTACTGTTGTAAACTTTTAAATAATCTAGTCAATGAAGTGTGAAATAGTTAACAAATATTTATAATTCTTAAATAAATATCACTGTCTACCTATTTTAACAGTCAAATGAAATGAACTATTCTGACAGATAGAGATATAAATATATATACTGATTGGAAAGTGATGTGAACTATTGTGTTAATTCTTTGTTGTTAGTTTATGATTTAATTCAAAATTCTAAATATTTTCTAAACTCTTTAAAATGTATGTTAATATAAAAGTAATTAGTGTTTGTTTAATACAGATTGAATCTTATCAACATATAAGTAAGGTGATTTTATTCACTGATCTGTCATAGAATAATTCTCATGAACTACTTAATATTGAGCAGTAAGTGTAAAGTTTCAATGATCAATATATATTCCTTTGAAAAAATCATTTTAAAGAATGTCATGTGTACCAAACCACACTTAATCCTTAATTTGAATCGTTCCTTTATGAAATTTTTAAATGAATTTCACAAATAATATAAATTTATGCTTACATTTGATGAAAATGTTTTTAGAGATATTTTTAATTGTTTTCAAACTCCAATACAAGTTGATGATTAAAAAATATCTAAATTTATGCATATGAGTACCAGCACGGATATAGAAGGCTTGATTGGCTTTTGTCAACTTGCGTCATTTAAGAAGAAGGCGAGATATCTGTTTGCTGACTAAAGGACGGGTGTACTGCGCAGCAGTTCGCTCCATCCTACTATATGGCTGAGAAACATCGCCGTTATGAGTAGAAAACATTCGTACGTTATCAGCATCCAATTATACATGTCTTCGAAGCATTGCTCATGTATCGTGGAACAGCCAAGTAAGTAATGCTATAGTTAAGAAATGGGTTCTAGGACAGGATGGCAGGTCAGTAGATAAAGTATTGAAATTTCATCAGTTGAGGTGGTTGGGACATGTTTTACGTATGCCCAACCATCGACTGCCTCGTCTAGCTATGTTTTGTGGTGCAGGAGTAGGTTGGAAGAAAGTTGGTGGCGGACGAAAAAAACATGGCAGAAATCCATGAAGTTACTAGCAAGTGGACTGAGTCATGTTGGTAGATGTAGACTACCTGGTTGGGTTCTGCAGGACGACAGTAACCGGAGGTTAGAGACCTTGAACGACATGGCTCAGAATCGTTTGCGATGGCGCAAGTGCATCCACTTTTTGTGTTCTCTCAAATTCTAATCTTCTGAAATCATTATCACCTCTACCTTTCTATTTCTAAACTTATCTCACTAAATTATACTTCTTGAACAATATCTTTGAACCCTGATCTTCTCCACTACCATTATTACTTCTACTATCTCTACCACTATGGGATTCGAACTAAAAATTGCGTCTCTGTGCTGATGTGGTATGCGACCTGAACTGATGTATTTACGTACGGAATTCTACGTTGTACCCTCACTGATGATGAGTACCAAGATATGGTTTAAGATTCTGATAACTGTAATGTGTTGTTAAACTTTACATTTAAAAAGCATGGAAGTGTTTTATCACAGAACATCAACCTATAGTCTACAATAGTTATTCGATTGTTATTATTACTAAAATGTTGAAATTCAACTTCAACTAACATAAATTATGCCCAAAACAAATTGATAAGATAACATTCTCAACTTATTTTTTTTCGCTCATCATTCTGTGAAAAACTAATAGGACACCAAAGAAAACAATATTTCGATTATATAATATTAAAACAAAAAAAAATAAATATTACCAAACATGAACTAGTACAACATTGAATTGTTCAATGTGTCAATTTTTTGTTTGCTTTTTCTATGTACACAAGTTTAGAACGACAATATTTTAAAAAAAAACCCTAGAAGAATGATAATGAAAAATCATAAAAGTAAATAAAATCTTATCAGTAATTAATAAATTTTCAAATTTTTGAAGTTAAATGTCAATCTGTAAAACAGTGGGAATTTTTTATGTTTTATATAAATGTTGACCTGGTTCACTGTCTTAAAGTTATATTCAACTTTTATTTATATGAAAAAATTTCTGCTAAATAGTACCTCTGTATAACATCTGAAATAGCAACAGAATTCATAGGATGTTCAAACGAAGTATAAATAAAGTCTAAGTGTGATAATGGTTGATGAATTCAACAAACATTAATGGTTCATGATCTAAATAGGAAATAGAAAAATCATGATCTTTGTAATGTCGTGGAGATAGCTGAGTTTCACTTCAGTCATGAAATGATCGGTATTAGGCCATCATTAAAAATCTGGAAGGACTTAACGAAAGTTTCATCCTAGTATAGCACTCATCAGCTGTGTGTGTATTCACGACCCTTGCACGCGGGAATCAATTTATGACATCAATAAAACTTAACAGTCTCTACAACCCTACGATGACAGTTATCCTGTCTTCACTAGTAACCATTTTCGTGAGGGAAGTCTCGGAGTCCTAGTAAGAAGCCTTGTCCTGTGGGATTCACCCTTGGTGGGTATGGGGCAGTTACCCCGCCGAAGACAATGGATGAGGTCACCCAATATGGAGGATTGACTGAAGTTATACATTAACACTATTAGATGCCTGCTCAACGGTCAAACGGTTAAGCGTTCCCGCACGAGACCTAGGGTTTTGGGTTCGATTCCCATTTGTGTGGTCGTAGATGAGCACTGTCGATGAACTACATGCTAAAAATGGCAATCCAGTGCTTTCGGGTTAAAACTGTGGCTCAACGGTGATAGATTCATGATTTTGATAGATTTCTATCCACTCTGGATATCCTACACAGTACTGTTCGCTCAATCATCATTCTGCTTCCTATTTGGAGACAAGTATATTCTATGGATCACTTATTCATAGAATTTACTATCAAAGCAAAGTTCCACCCATATATTACATAACAAAAAGAATGTTCATAAATATACTTTCCTTAAATCATTAATCGCTTGCCTTCAGGGAACTTATTCTATCTGACGGCTGAAGTTACGCAATTTTAGTTTGTAGAAAAGTACACCAATGTTATCAATGTTTTGAGAAACCGTACCTAAATAGTTTAAAAATCCCTGAATTAAAACCGTTGTGATTTCAAGAATAATACGTTGTAGGTGTGCCTAAATAATAGATATTAAACATCAAAATCAGCGACCGTATTACATTTCATTTGAATTTTAGGATTTATTTCGAAAATCAAACATTTATTTTTTGGACTGAACTGAAAACTTAGTAAGTTACTATATTTTGATAAACATGCATATGAAAATACTTCTCTAATAAGGTAAATCATAATATGACTGAAAATGAGAATCATATTGTCTAGTTATATCATGCGTATTAATTCACTCTGTTGGAATTTTTCAAAAATCAAATCAGCCCATATCTTTGCAGTGTTTAAAATAAATCTGTCTAGATAAACTTTTCAGTTCATAAAATACTAGTCACAAATTATCCATTAATCCTTAATCCTTTCATTGTTTTTAGACTATTGATCTGATACAATAATCTCAAAAATATTCTAACACACACTGACTCGTATGAAAATCTTTTATTGGTTATATGATTTGCTATGAAGCTGATGTTTTGGTAATAAACTTTTTGCTGCTATACTTGTCTATACTGTAATTGAATAGTTAAATAAGAAAAAAATATTTTTAAAGAAATCTAAAATCATCAAAAAACGTCACAGTGACCTCAGCCATAGTTGATTTCGCATTGATAGCAAATTGTGTCTTCGTCTGACTTCTTGATTAACTGATTATTTGTAGATGAATATATTCTACGCTGGAATTGATCTAGATTAGTCAATGGTCCCAATGCTTCAGAGAGTGCTAACCACATATAAACAAATATAAACGAATTACCCAAAACTAGTATTTATAATAAAAAAGCATATGGTTCCTTTATCAGGCGCTTCTAGCTGTTAACTGAAAAAACTAATTGGTTTTTAAAAAAAGAAAACAGATAGTTTTGAATACTGGATAAAGAGTTCAGTTACATTTTTCAAAATAAGGAAAGATATATTAGCTTTATAAATGATAAACTTTAAACTAGTTTATCTTGCTCACCGGTAGTTAACAAGTTCGCTAGAGTCAACACCAACAACTGAATATCATAATGGCTTTGTTCTTACCTCTCGACAAGAGAACAGTTTAATATGCTTGAAAGAAATTGTCCAATGTCTTAAATTAATCAAGAATGTGTGCTATAAAAGCTGTTCTGTTAGTTTTTCCATATGATCTACCATCTCCTACTGAAAAAACTTTAGGTTTGCTGGTGATCTCAATCTGTCTGTCTCTTCACATCCCCTTGAAATGAATGATCTCTTTTGGCCTCTTGATCGATGAACTACTGTTGATGATCTCACACTGAATCCTTCTAAATGTCAAATTTTTGATTTTAGGCCGAGATAAAAACAGAATTTATACACTCTATCGGCACTTCACAAGGTTTGTAGTATTGCAGATTCTATAATAAAAGGTATCAAAATTCATTTATCTTTGTTTAAGGTTATTCTCCAATCTCGATTGATCTCCTCATGTTTTATCGAGATTGAAGAAAGTCTGCAGTTTGACTTGTTACATGATGGGACTATACGCTTTCGGCAATACTCGATAGTTACCTCTACAATTTTTAAACTTGCATATTAGTAATTTTGCATAACTAATCGCAAAATTGGTTTACAAATCCATATATATTTTGTGTGGCACACAAATTAGATTCACATTTAAATGCTCCGAAAACTTTGGGTAGAATTTTTAGACTACTTATTTCCATTTGAATAGTTAAACTATAGAAGTAAATTTCTTTTACTTTAATATAATAAACGTTGAAAATTTGTTGATTCAAAACACTTTTCATTATTTTGGAGACTGGTACTTGATCCATTTTTGAAAAGAAATGGTTTTCTTCCAAAATAGATTTACGTTAATATAGATTATCATATGCTTTGAGATTTAGGTATAGGTAGATATAGGTGGAAATCAAAACTATCAATAGTAATAGGTTTATCAAGGAAACCAAATCCAAGATAATTGAACAGATCTGGAATTCAAGCGGTTCAGATAGGGTCCGATGCTAGTTTACATAAAAAAGTATTTATTGTACTACCATCAAAGTCTTATAAACGGATTTAACAAATTTGTAGACTGCTGGTCGGAGAAAATATCCAATATCCAATATCTTTTTCACGAGCTAGTGTAAACCAATTGTTTTCTTCGCGCTCGATTCTTGTTCTTTCGGTACGGTTCCAGGTGTTTGATAATGTACAACTGATGGAGGTCTAGCCACTCGACTGTCTAGTTCTAGTCAGTTGGCAGTTGGTTGTGAGTTTGTATGTCTTGAGATTTGAATGAAAACATTTGTTTCAGGGCAGTGGGGTTTCTGGATACCAGCAGCTATCACATTACCAGACCGGAGATCAGTTAGTTGCGATGTGGAGAGTAATAAGGGTAAAATTCTGATGCTAATATGATTACGATTTCAGAACTAAGTAATATATAGGTGAATTGAGTTCATTAACTGGTAGTAAAGATTGTGAGAGAGGAGAGGGAGATGAAACGGAGATAATAGGCGAAATAGATTAAGTAAGTGATCTGAGGAGATGGCAATGATAACAACTATCAGGTCTCAAGATATGCATCAGGCACAGCTTTTCCAAGAGGGAGATGATAGTCCGTATGTGAGTACGTGATTATCAAGTCTCTTCTTAAAGTAGTCCACTGAGTTGTCTGTGGTCACCTCGGCTGGGAGAGCATTCCAGGTTACGAGGACTCACAATGAGAAAACGTGTGCACGAATCTGAGTATTCGCTCTTTGATGTGCAATCTTTCGAGGATTGCCTCGAGGGGAGTGGTGGTGATGCATCGGTAAGATGCTCACATTGGGATGGTTTGGCGTGCTTAATATGTTGTACGCCATAATCAGATCACCTCTGATTCTCCTGTAGCTCAGTGGAAATAATCTAAGATGGTGGAGTCTATCGTGGTAAAGCTTATTTTTCAACCTTATCACCCATTTGGTTGCTCGTCTCTGCACTCGATTCAAGAGATTTATGTCTCTTTTAAGCAGAGGGGGTGCGATGACATTGTGAAACTTCAGGTGTGGGCGCGCGTACGTCTTAAATAGGGTTAAAATAATTGCTTGGTGATAGCACGATGTTGACTTCGCATAAAATGAAGAGTCGCGTTTGCCTTGGCTGAGTCCCCTACATATTTCGGACTCGTGTCAATGCTTTTTGTGGTTATTAAACCGAGGTCGCGCTCTGAGGAGACCTTAGAGAGCGAACTTCCATTGAAGGTGTAGATCGTCTGCGTCGTGTGAAGCAGAATATGCATGACGTGGCACTTCGATTGGTTGAGTTTTAAACCGTTTTCACTGCCCATTCCTCAATAGATGTAAGGTCCTTTTGAAGCTCAGTCCTTTTCTCTCTCTCCTCTCTCTCCTCTTCCTCTCGTTCCTCAATCCTCTTTGCTGGGCGTAGGATGGTCCACTGTGAAACTCTAGATGTGGATAAACGGCAGATCGCGTGCACTCCATTTACCTTGGTACGAAATTTTCTATTCTCAAGGTATTTTCCGAGCCAAGATACGAGTGGGTTGGTGAAAGCCCATTTCCACAACCTTTTCGATTAGGCGTGTGTATAGTACTGTGTCAAAGGCTTTTGCAAAGTCGAGAAATATTATGTGCACCGGTATTTTACGGTCCAAACAGGATGTCCAACTGTCCCATGCAATGAGAAGATTAGATGCACACGACCTGTATTTCCGAAATCCGTGTCGAGCCTCATGGAATATTTTATTCCTTTCCATGTACTCCCTCATTTGTTCGTGAACCAGCCTTTCCATTACCTTTGATAGTATTGGTGGTAATGCGAACGGTCTGTAGCAGGCTGGATCTTTTCTATCCCCTCCTTTGAAGATTGAAGAGAGAGTAGCTTGTTTCCATTCAGTTGGGAGTAGATGTGACTCCAGTGAGTGCCTGAACAGGTCGCATATCGGTGAACAGAGGACTTCTGCACATTGTTTCAAGAATATGGGGCGAATTTGGTCACAACCTGGTGAATTACCTGGGCTTAAGGATTTTAGTTTCCTTAATAATAGGTCAGGAGTGATACGGATTTTCCTTAAACCGTCAGCTGTCAATGGGTTAGCGTAGTATTCCGAACATGTGGGCGCCTGGTTTAACTGATCAGAAGAGTTAGTGTTGAAGATCTCGACCATCTCGAGGTTGGTGAGGTCTTCCCCATCCGGTCGTTCTAGAGAACACAACCCTTGATTTGTAGGTTTTCTTTTGGACATGAACCTAAACGGATGCTTCGGGTCCGTTTGTATTTTGACAGCTAGCTCCATCTGAAATTGTCTCCTATCACTTCGAACTTTGGTATTGCATGTTTCTTAATGCCAAGTAAGAGCTACTATCAGAATCCTTCGAAGAGACCTTCCACTTGTGCCACGCTCTCCTCTTCGCATGTAGCTAGCGTTTAGTACCGCGTCTAACCCAAGTTCTGCTATTCCCAGGTGTGCGGTGTGACTGAGGTACATTGTCTACTACGGCGTTTTGGGTGATATCTCTCACTGTTTGCCAGTGATCATCTACTGTCAGCCTCCACCATTCCCGTGGAAATGGGGCATGTAGGAGGACCTCTCTCATTCGTGTATATTTTGCCCTAGTGTGGCAAAGGTAAGGCTTGTTTTCGTCCCGTGTGAGTGTTTCGTTTATGAGCATGTTAAACAAGACTGTGCCATAGTCAATACTACCTATTACTGTATGCACGTGAACATCCTCAATCAGGAGTTGGTCATTTGTCAGCAGATAATCCAGGTTTGGGGACTTTCTTTCTTTAGTCCATCTAGTGGCACTGCATACGTGCTCAGTCAGCCCAGAGCTTCTATGGCTATACCAAGTTGTCTTCGGAACCAACCAGTGGTAGTTATACTCTGATTGCTGAGATTTAGTGATGGAGTATTGAAATCTCCAGCTAAGAGTATTTGATCAAACCCCAGGAGTTTCAGTTGTAGTATTACCTCAGTCAGTTTGCTTTAACAGGCCTTTGTACCTGAGGGAGGTCGGTAAATCTCTCCAATCAAGTATTTCGTGCCATTTGTGTGGAAACAACACCAACATGATTCTGTCACCTCAGTTATTTGGGTGTCGTATAGCCACTCGGCTCTTAAGTGGCTGTTTATACATATAGCCACTCCGCCTCCAGTTTGGTGTACCCTATCGCTTTGGAAGAGTGTCATGTCTGGCAAGCTCACTTCTTCGTCTTCAGTGTCAGGGGATAGCCATGTTTCAGTTAGGATTATGATCTTCAGATTCATTTGAGATTTCTAACAGCTTACCCCTTAGTCCTCTCACGTTGCTATAGAGGCACTTGGTGGATTGTCACAGCACCTGGTGCACATTTGCAGCAGCAGCCGTTGTCGGATTTTCAAACACGTTATTCAAATCGAGTTAGTCAGTTCTGTGGGAACTGGCCCCTGCAGGTTTTTCGGCTGTGCAGTGAGTGCAATCGTGTCTTGTGCCAGGGGTTGTTGATCGAGGCCAACTGTCAGTTTTGTGCGTTCATTGTGGCCTCCTTGCTGTGGTCTTTCAGATCTAGGTCGGCTTTTGCAACACCTGGTGTGGCTAGACAGATCGTTCCTCGAACTGTACCAAGCTTGGAGTGCTTTAGTCACGTCTCCCCGGTTCCTAAATGTCACAGCCATCAGGCGAGGACCATTCGACCGATGGTCTTTGGGATGAAAGGATGATGTCTTCAGCAAGTTGTGCCGCGTCAGGCGTTACCCTCATTGAAGGGGGTTTTCCTTTCAAGACATTTTGGCCCTTGAAAAGGCGGCATATTTTGGCTGGGACGTTGTACATTACAAGGGTTTGCAGTGTTTATCCCACTGCTCTTTGTCGAAGGCAGCCCTAAGTCCTAGCAAGCTTCCTTCCGATAATTGGACATTAAATAAAAAAATCTGTTGCCCCAGTCCTTGTGTGGTATCCGCTTGTGAGTTAGGGTGTTACTATTCCCCTTCTTCTCGTTCACAGACTAGAAAAATAGCAGCTGAATTAGGCAGCTGGACACACCGCACAATGGTTCTGACTTGGAATAATTTCGTTCGCTCGGATTTGTTTTCAGAATGACGACCAATGAATGGAGACAACTTTTTATTGCTTCGGAGGTGATAAAGTATTCCGAATATGGATTTTTTCCCCTAAATAAAGGAAAATCAGCGAGGCCACAGGCGTGCTCGAACTATTTGTCTGATTGTAGTGAAGCCCGACCTTCCCTTACTTACAGGTTTATCCTATATCTATATGAACATATCAAGTTCTGTTGACTATCTGCTAAACGTCGTTTGAGTTTGGGGAAGATGGTGGGAAGTTTATTAATTCTGTTTAAAAACAGTACTAGTTATAATTCTGATTGTTTTCAAAATGTCATGGATATTCATTTTTTGATGATAATTTAATGGTGACCGAGTCCAGATTGACTATGATCACCACTGAATACTAATTACTAATTACTAGCCCGTCACGCTGATAAAAAGTAAATCCGGGGTAAAGAATATATTCGAAGTAGAAAGAGAGCCACTTAACGAGCGCCAAGTTATGAATGATGACAACACCTCAGAAACAGGAAGCTGAGTATAAGTGTTTTTTAGTAAAGTTAAACGAAAGGAGTACGATAATTAATGTTTCCTTTATGGAGATGGCATGACAAACTTATTTTGTAAATAGTTTTTGGTACTATTCTGTTAATTTTCACAGCCTGTACATTCACTAAGAAGTTGTTGTACATTCTGTTTAAGTGTGTGTCCTTGAAAATATCAGGCGATTCAACTGCTCCACGTTTCCGTTCTGTGTACACATAGCACGGCACTCACTGCCTGATCCTATCAAATACACTTTATACACACGTCTCATGTTCTCAATTGTTCATTAATACGATAATTGGATCCTAATACGTATATTGTCTACGTTTATAGACTGCAGTCATACGTATATGCTACTTTACGGATATGTACATCATTTAGATTACTAACATTTCTATAATTGTAGAGTTATGGTACCGAACACAACCGAACACGTACAAGCAGCCGTATAAAGTAACGTCCTTACATATTTATTGTGTTTATTACATTTAACTGATATATTTCAATGACTTTGTTAATATTTTCAAATAATATATCGTTTGGTCCGCCACAATTAATTGTTGAGCCCACGTTTATGCTATTTGTTGTACTACAATAGTTTTTTTATTGACATTTCCGGCTTACACGTTTTGTTTCTATGAAATACGGTTTTACCTACACTAACCTACTGAGAATGGATTCTCCTCCAGCAAATACTTTTACCACACCACAATCTGATGATAAAGTTCTAAGTTACATCAACGCTATCTCAGATTTTAAGCTCCCTGCATATGGTATTAGTAATCCTAGGATGTGGTTCTTCCAAATTGAAGCTTTATTCATAGCCAGAAATATATGCGCTCAAACGACCAAATACGCGTATGTTGTTAGTGCACTACCCTTAGACATAACTGCTAAAGTTAGAGACCTGATTGAACAAGTACCTGAGAGTGACCCATATGACAAAATTAAAGCTGCTTTAATTCAGCGAACTTCAGCATCCGATGAAAAAAGGTTACAACAACTGTTAACGTCATGTGAATTGGGAGACAAAAAACTATCACAGTTATTAAGATACATGAAAGAACTGTCAGAACCGTATAAATTAGACGAAAACTTACTCAAAGAACTTTGGTTTCATCGGCTACCACATAATGTAAGACAGATTCTTACAGTAACCATAAATTCAGTCAACCTAACGTATTTAGCTGATATGGCTGACAGAATAACGGAAATTTATCCTGACAGCCAGGGAGTTAATTCTGTACAGACCGCCAGCATAGATAATATGTGTAACGTTCTTAATCTTCAACAACAGATAACGCAACTTACGAACCAGATAGAAACGTTACGAGCCTTGGTAGCAATGATTAGCACTAGACCAACTACACTTTTCTCTAGGGGAAGGTCATGCTCCCGACACCGCTCCAAGTCTCCGAAAAGGGCAACTGGTATTTGTTGGTATCACCAGAAGTACGGTGAGAAAGCTCGCCGCTGAACAAAACCGTGCACCTTCCCCGCAAACGGTTAAGAGACACATCTGTTTGTATTCAATGACTTTGTTAATATTTTCAAATAATATATCGTTTGGTCCGCCACACCTTTTTACCAATTGCGTTTTCTTCGTAGAAGTATTCCACTACAATACTGCTGTTCAAAAACGTTTATAATGAAGAGTACTGAAGCCAGTCAAACCAGAATTGGGGATTAGAGTATTATCCAAGCTAAATTGTTGCTATGAAGGATGTCTAGCACGGCGTACCCAACGATTACCGCATGTGGGTACATCACCGAGCGCCAGCAGCCCATTTACCTATTAGGTCTAGTGAAGTTAGTATAATGTCAAAAACTCACAACATCACTTGATTTGGGGATATATTAACCACCAAAAACATACAAAACAAATGAATATTTAAACTGACATCCCATATTCTATATGAGCGATTGTGGCTTACGATGTCTAACAATGAGTTACACTCAGCAATATCAGTCTTCGAAACCAGCGAGAAATTTTAATAAAAATATTGAGAATTTCGCCTTAAGTCAGCAGAAACTTCAGGTGTATACCTTAGAACAGAAGACAGTTTATGCGGGAACAACAATCCAACTCTTCATTTTTCAGTCACAGAAGCTAATATATTATTTTATGAATAGTATTTTAAAAGCTGATTACTGACCAGGTTTTATGACTCTGGCACAAAACTGTTGTGGTGATGTCGAAAGAAAACGAAACCAGCACCTGATAGAGTAAGGTTTCAAATGCGGTACATATATGGAATTCAATATTAATAATACAAATACTACAGTTTTGTATTGTTGCGTAGGATGAGGTATAAGTCATATAAGTCTCAAGGTAAATATAGTGCACTGCTCTGAGATAAACGTACTCATTCAACTCACGGTACATACAAACTCAAACAAATACCAACCCACTAGATTTAGTGCAGTCCAGTGGCTAGACCACCATTCATTTTACACTGGCAAACACCTGTAACCGTACCGGAAGAAAAAGAATCGAGCGCAAAATGTTTCAATCGGTTAATACTAGGTTGTGAGAATGATATTGTATATTAGATCTTGAGTGTAACCTTGAGCTGACTGAAAGCGGCTGTTTGTTCTAAGTTACTACGGTAAGGTTTTCTCATGAACACGTGTTAGATTGCCATTTTCATCTTAAACCCATTGAAAGAATAATCTTATGTAGTATGAAAGAAGTTTTATTATAACGTGAGAAAATAGTGGTATATAACAGCGTTTTATAGTCAGGAAGATAATGCTTCTTGACTAAACTTAATTCTCTTGAAATGGTACCATTTCGACAAAATTTTAATCCATATAATTTACAATTTTCGGTTCTAGAATGCCTGGGTATGAGTATGAGAAGTCTGTTACTATTGAAATCGGACTAATTATCATCCATACTAAGTTTTGTTCTTGTAAGCGAACAAATACGAGTTTACTTCCTACCATTACTTGCAATCGCTGTCCCGAAGTCGTTTAAAATTCGTGTTCTGCATTAGACCTTTTGGAGATTCTGAGACTTCTAATTATTTTCGGGAAAAATAGCTTTTGTAGCTTTTCAGTTGCAAACCCCGAAGTGTATTATTAAGTTTTCAACAAAATCGATAATGCTTTTCTAAAATTCGGGAAACTGAGTTATAAACTAAGGATGTTACCTCATATCAATTCCAATAATCTGTAAAAATAATGTTCTAAAAGTAGCGTACAGAGGTTTGGGTTTTCTAGTTCTCGTTTCAAGTTGTAATTAATGCTTATCGGCTGACCACAGCCCCTCAAAAAAACCTCGGCATGTTATTTGTAGTTGACTTTTACCAGGATTCGGGCTTTCAGTGCACAAATAAATAATTCGTCTTTTGACTATAGTCGTCAAGAAATTTCAATTATGAGAGCTGTCAAATAATGTTGTTTATACTAAAGGTATCCAGCTGTTTACTCTGTCTTCGATGTTAGGTATAAACCGTAAAGTGTTAAGATGAAGTGACTACTTAATATCTGTCGACTACACTGTCCAGGAGTTATTCAGAGATCTAAAAGTCAATCAAACCAAATGTCGAGATACGTAGAGACATTTTAATGTTGGCTCGGCATGACTAGAAAGTATGGAGGAATAAAGACGTTGAAAAACTAAGATATTGGTTCCTACATTTACATCACTGACCAAATGACTCCTTAGGTCTGAATAAAGACGAGAATTGTGTTTACCAAAAGCAGGGTTGTTAAGTTTAAACTTCTGGCTGGTCACGTCACAGGGTCATCGCCATTCTGCTGGTGAGGATTTAGCTGTAGTGGTGAATAAACCCATAAAATAAATAGTTTTCAAGTTTTTGTTAGTCTCTATGGTTTTACTTGGAACATTCCGCGCTGAAGGCGTTTGTTTAAGTATTCTCATCAAACTAAATTCGAATGCACGTTCTGCGCTTCTCTTACGACAGCTGGCCAGTTTAGATTGCATACACTTTGACATGTGAACCGTGTTTCACTTATGTCCTATCATACATTCATTCTGGAATTCTAGTTTGACTGACTTTAGAATCCTCGCATAATAATTTCCAGACAATAAAGATGACAAACACTGCGTAGTCATGATGTCTTCATTGGAAATTCCCGACGTTTTATAGTATTCCAGATGATAAAATATGAGTCCGCTCTTTGTTGTATCTGTACTGGTGAAACAGCATTCATTAAACGGATATAGGTCACAACTGCTACCAAATGCACCTGTCCATGATGTGTAATCGAGTGATGTAAGTTAGTTGTCTCTGATCTTGACAAGTCTCAATAAACTGTCCATCGTTCATTGAATTTTCGTCTAACATAGAAATAGATAATCTTGGTGAATGATTTAGCTTGTGCTCGGTAACATGTAACTAGACCTGCAAGTTAAATAGATTGAAGGACTTCGTAGACGCCCAACTTCGAGATCAACAGGCTAGACAAGATAACACTATGGGGGCTTCTTCGACACTACGGCGTGCCTTAGAAGATAGTCAACATGATGGACTAAACTGCAAAATCGTGCACGGAGGGCAGCTGACAAACTCGTTCGAGGTGAAGACCGGTGTCAGGCAAAGTTACTTACTCGCACTCTTTCTCCTTCACCTGTTGGTCGACTGGATTATGAAGATGGGAGTATGTGGAGGGAAGCACGGTATACAGTGGACAGCCAGGATGCAAGTGGACGATCTGGACTTCGCAGAATATCTGGCTCTTCTTTACCCCTACACAACAAGTGCAAGAGAAGACGACCAGTGTAGCAGCAGCCTCAGTAGCAATAGGTCTCAACATACACAAAGGGAAAAACAAACTCTGATGCAACACAGCATGCACTAACCAAATCACACTTTATGGAGACGCTTTGGAAGATGTAGAAACCCTTACATATCTGGGCAGGATCTTTGAAGAGTAGAGTGGATCTGATTCAGATGTGAAGGCGCGAATAGGGGAAGGGCTGCATTTCGACAATTGAACAACATCTGGAACTCAAAACAACTATCAACAAGCACCAATGTCAAGACAATTCTACTGTATGGGGCTGATGGCCAACCCCTTGGTTGGACATTTCTCGATGATTGACTACAGCGTGTTGTAGAATTGATCTTTAATATCCTCATTGTTATCGTTGGTGGGCGCATGGCACTGAATGGTATTAATTGTAACCCCCTCTTCCTTCGTTTTAAAGCATGCTTTGATGATCCTGGATCCATGAGATTCCCATCTTATCAGTGCTTTTCGTGCTTGTTTGGTCAGCATTAGTGCAACTCCTTGTGTATGTGAAGCATTTTCTTCTTTATTAACGGAGTATAAGAGTATCTATCCTGAAGCTAGTATTTTTTGTCCAACCTGTCTCCAATAAGTTTCACTTATTCCAAGTACCTCCAGTTTGTATCTTCTCATTTCTGCAGCAACCTGGATGAGTATTCCGGTCTCCCACATTTTTCGAACACTCCATGTACTTGAATTAGTGGTTGCTCTGTTTGTCAGAGGGGGCAGCTGCTTCATATCTTCTGAAAAAATAGGCTTTCACCATGAGACATCATAACTCCGAAGGAAAATCTTCGTACTGCCAGGGGAGCGTTTAAATGGTTTGAATTACTTATTCTGCTTGGCCCTTTTTTAGCGAGTTGGTTTTCCACGTGATGGGGTCACTAACCCTATGCCCAACCCTCCTCCTGTATTCGGGTATAAACGGTAAAGTGTTAAGATGAAGTGACTAATTAATATCTGTCAACTACACTGTCCAGGAGTTATTCAGAGATCTAAAAGTCAATCAAACCAAACGGCTTAGACCTGGCAATAACCTTAGAAGTGCTCCATGCGGACTTATTAGACGTGTATTAGTAATGCTGGTTTAAAGCATGCGGTGAAACCGCAATCCAGACAAAGCTTGATTTTCAGACAGAAAAAATAGACGTCTTCTTCACTATCAAAAGGAACATATTTTAGTATCTGTTGTTCAATTACCTATTAAAAATCACGAGATCAACAAACTCATTTTTCTTTCGTCCCTCTTCAATACTTGAAGAAGCCCATTTCATGTTTTGTATTTTGGGTCAGGGATGTTTGTACATACAGCGTGATAATAGCAGCATCAAACATGTACACAAACAGTTCGTGAAAATATCTACCACAAAATCGGCTCTAGAAAACCTTTTGAAATCAGTAAATGAGGAAAGATTTTGTTTACTCTTTCCATTAAAGGGGATGTGCTTGACTAGCCCTTTAACAGTAGAATTAAGAAGAGTTATGAAGAGAGGGTTTTGTAGCAGCTAAATTAAGTATAATATATATATATATATATATATATATATATATATATATACTCAGTGTGGACTAATACCACACCTAATGAATATGCAATAACTGGTTTATTTTAAGAATTTTGCACGGAAAAACATTATTATTCAAAAGATCTGAGTAGCAGGATGTACTACTGATAGATTTTCCTTAAATCGGTAAACAAATAATACAATATGTTCAAAATATTTTTGTCTACTAACTGGAAATTGTTTACTTACTAAATATCTTCCATCTGTTCAATTATTTAGCTGATGATATTTGTTTTATTTTTGATTATAAACTTTCAGATGGAGTCATTACTTGATTTAATTCAGTCTCTTGAGTGAGTCATTTGGTTCATGCATAAATATATGACTGCAAGATATTTTTTGCAATGTTGATACATTCGTATAACCTGTTTATAATTTTTTGTTGGTCATACTTGTTTCCAGGTGGTTTTCTCACAGATTTGAGCTTCAATTTTACTAGTATTCACCTTGTTTTCGATATCTTCTAGCAATTAATAACGATGAATTTTCCAGTTTCTTATGAATATTTCAAATGCTCATCATCGACCAACCTACCCTGGCTCGATGGAGCAGTGACTTAATGTTTGAGATGCCCCACTTCCAACCCGTATATCACTTACTTAATTTCGAATAGCCAGGTAGTATCACTAACCTTAATACTTGAAGTGTGGCTTACACTTAAAAGGATATACCTGATTGTAAGGAAGGAAATCTGAATCTTAACAGTCCGTTCACTTTCACTTTTTTCGACTATATTAGAAGGTTCAAGTTTATGCGATATACACCTATCATAACCCGGTGCGAAAATGGACAGTAGTGCTGCACTGTATGAATCAAGTGGATTACAAATGTATCGCCAAATGTATCCCCGTACGGTCCAGAGTGGGGAAATTCAGCTCTCCTTGAAATGCTCTTAAATGGCTACATGTATATACTCACTGTTCGGAAAGTCCTACTCACTGCCTTCTGGTGGTGCAGGTTTATTTACCAAATTAAAGTCAAAAGTGAATGTCCAGTAGAGGCTTAAACCGGGTCGTTGGGTATGGAGAATCCATCGAGGGGAATTAAAAAACCTTGATTCCAAACCGACTTTGCACAAGGGCTTCAGAATCCTGATGAAACGAGTGGTTTCAGAATCTATTGTTGGTCACCGGCTACCACCATGGGACCGCATCTCCTAACATTGCTCGACTGCCTTGGGCAGTAAACCTATAGGTCAAGAGCCCGAGGAGTGGCCTCCTAACAACCACCTGTTCCAGTATGGGAACCTAACAGTACCCCAGTCGCCACACAAACTCAATGATTTGTGTAGCGCATCAATACTTAGGTTCCCCTTTTGTACCCAAAATTGTACTTAGATAAAATTAAATATCAGTAATTACCAGGCTACTTAACTTATTGGCGAATCAGATGACAAACAACTGATGCTCAAATGTTTTTCATTACAAAAAACAAGGATATAGTTCTATCTGAAAACAGTTGACTTCAATATTGTACTTGATACTATGGAAAAGCATCAATATACAATAGCTTGTCTTCAGTATCACTGAAAGAATTGCTCTAAACCTTAAACCAAAGTATTGTCTCATCATCTTACTCTATAACTGTTAACAGTTTTTGAAGTACCACAAAATATCTTACACAACCATTCAACTAATAGAATAATATTAGAAGTAAAATAATCATGAACTATTTGTTAATTCTCAACAAAATTATTAATTGAACAACATAACTTATTTCTCTAATTTTGTTGTCATTGAATTTTTTCTCTACTTTATGTTAGAGGAGGTAACACTACAAAAAATGACACGTAAATGCCTTTTACTGTATCATCTTAATGATAAAATGTTTTATATACTGCTCTTAAAAAAACGCCAACAACTCATCACACACTGAATGAATAGCTTCGCCTCGCCCGAAAACCGGTTTTCATCTCTACAGTTTTAGATAAAATTTCTCAAGGCGATCATCTTCAAGCAAAAGTTGATATTTTGCCACTAAATAGTAATAGGTTATCAGATAATAAAAATGACTATATGGTGAGCATCTTCTAAATCATATACACTGTCATTTCTCTGGTGACTAATAGTTTCTAATTTTTATAATTAATCGTTTCAATATGTATGTACGAAAGTCAAGAATTTATAGAAGCTTTACCTTAACATGTGATTCCATTCCAGATAGTTGGGGACCTGAATTATGTATGCTTAACTACTGCCTGCCCTGACGTACAGTGATAGCTAAGGGTGGAAGAAAACTAGGATTATCCAAAAGAAAATATAGCAGTCCGTAAAGTGACAGACTGATGCATGTTAGTGGTGGTAGACCAACTGACTGAAGTCCACGCGATTATCGAAATCAATTATTAGAAACTGTAGTTAACTTAACCTAAAATCACCTACAATAGCGCAGGTGCATTGACTCTTTCTTCCTACAGATCGTATCTTTAGCAGTTATTTTATAAATGCTTTATTTTACCCGATTTATATCTTCCAAGTCTAATCTTTTCCCCTACCACTAATACTGCTATTGTTTATATTACTCGAGTATCTCGCTGTACTGGTGTAATAAATGTGTGTGAATTTGTGGACACCTATAACTTATAGAAAAATAGATTATTCAATAGCAGATGTGGAAAAAAATTTATAAAATACGTTCTAATTTCTTAATTATGGATATCTTTATTTTCATTACTTAAACCAGTATCCATAACTTTCATCTAACACTTTTTGTGTTCATGGGTTTTTTTTATTCCTTCTTGCTCAGCATCTTTTGTTAACTTCTTCCGTTTCATCCATCTCATCTTAAGTATTATTTAATAGTTCTGTATGTAATAAATCCAGTGCATTGACTGTATACATCCAAAATACAAACGTTATACATAATAGACAGAAAAATATACCTACCGTACCATAGGTGTCTCCGAAACATTGCTCGTTTATCTTGGGTCAACCGAGTAAGCAATGCAGTTGTTAGGAAATGGGTACTAGGTAAGGGTGGCAGATCAATAGATGAAGTAGTGAAACTTCATCAGTTGAGGTGGTTGGGACGTGTTATGAATGCCCAACCACTGACTGCCTCGACGAACAATGTTTTGTGGTGTAGGAGTAGTTGGAAAAGTGCTAGGGGCGGCTAGACCAAAAGATGGCACACATCTATGAAGTCACTGACAAATGGACTGAGCTATGTTAGTTGGTGTAGACTACCTGGTTGGGGTCCATGAGATCATAGTAATCGTTGGTTAGAGACCCTGAATGACATGGCTCAGAATCGTTTGCAATGGCGCAGGTGCATTCATTCTTTGTGTTATCTGGAATCCAAAAATTCTGAACTCCTGATGGCAGTTTTTCTCTCCTTTTTTAATTGATTCTTCTGGAGTATACATCTCGAATGATATATTAGATCATAAATCTTTTTGATTGCTGCTTATGCTTCTACTATCTCTACAACCAGGGGGTTTGAACTGACAATCGCGTCTCTGTGCTAATGTGGTATTGCAACTTGAACTAATGTACGTACGTACGAAGTTTGACGTTGTGATTGACTGGATACCTACCATGCATAACAACTTTAAAAATGCAACAACATAAGGCGATTCAACGTCTTATAGGTCTCAACTTTGAACTGTACGTAACCTTATTTTTAAACTGTTGGATAAAATATATAGTAGTTACATAATAAACATAGCTTACAGCCAAGGTTGTTGGACGGTTTTCACACGTTTCTCGTTTTGAAAACGACTTAGTCTCTTCCCCATTATTTACAATAGCTTAAATGTTGCAACTTCATTACACACAAACTATGTCACATGATTCTTTATGTAGAGTGAATGTTAACAAAACATTCTGTCAATCGTAGGTTAATTGAGTAGTAATTTGCTTACATTCATTTTCTCAATTCACTTGACCAATGAATTTTTTCTCACTTACACCTTTATAATTAATATAGATCAGGATTAACAGATACAAAAATTACATCACAAAAAGATTCTATAGAAACTCTCATCACAGGCATAAAAAATATTTCACCTTCAAATATTACATCCAAAGAGAGTAAGTATAATTATCTGTTTGTAACATGATGTTTTGCTTGAAGAAATAACTGTGCAATCATAAACTATATAATTTTTGACGTTTGTTTATTTTTGTTGAGTAATTGTTGCTCTGTTGTCTAGCTTCTCTATTCTCATTTTATTAGTTTATTCAAAGTCAACAACTTCTTTTTTTCGTCATTCGATGTGATTTTTATTTGTTTCGGTTATATTAAACAGATGATTTTCTTATTACCCGACTTAAATGTTAATTGGTTTTTATTGGTTCCACCACTTTAACTGTAGGTTTGTAACTGATATAAATCTTTATGTAATAAAATAAGAAAAAGATATATGGTTATGCCTTGTCAGACGTTAAAACTTTGATGGTATATTTAGTTGAAATTGATTTTCTGTTTAGGCAAATAGTGATCAACCAATGAGTTGCATGTCATACATGATTTGGTTACTACTTTTTCTTAAGTAGTCAAGTTTTAAGATTAATAGTAGGTCATTGAATTTCACGCCACCTTATACCAAACATAAAGTTCTGTGTGTGGTACATATTGAAAAATCATCGTAAACTAAAAGAGATAGAAAAACTGCCTTGTCTTAGTTTTTCAAATTCTCCATATAGTGCCCATTTAAGACGTTGCTAAGCATCAAACTTACTACCCTCAGGTCTCATAATAAATAGAATACATCCTAATTATTACACAACCTCTTGACACACTGTCTCAACGTATACCATAATAAAAATAACCGTTTGACTTCTCAGTTATCTTAATTTCTAAAATTGACTTGATATTATCTGTATCTATCTTGAATAACACCTTTTTTGCAACATAGACTTCATATACCCTTCCATAGTGTAGGCAGCCTGGAAGTGATTTCCGCGCTCATACCCGTAACAGCACACGAGACCGAATTGGTCACAATCAAGTCCTTCCTACACCGCCTAACATATCTCTCTTATCTCTACGACTCACCTTTCTCACACCCCTTCATATAGAGTTGTCTGAAGAAGCAGAAGAAGAAAGAAGTGTTTACCTGATACATTTTCTTGTTGCTGTAATGTTATCATTCATACCAATTTCTTTCTTCTCATTACAATCTAGTTGATCACCTTGTTGGCTTTTTGTCGGATCGTTTATCACTTGCTGATCCAACTATTACAGATTTGATTCTTGATGGATTTATATGGTTAACAAAATCTACATGGTCTAATGACTGTAGTATGATTAATGCAACACAAGCTAAACAGATTGTTCAGCATGGAATATTTGGTCATTTGACCATACAGAATTTAATTAAATCTGGACGGTTGAAAGTTTTCCAATTGTTACATTGTTTTTTAACTGGATCCCAATTAAGTGGTAAGTTCTGTTTTTCTTTGTGTTCTCGCAAATCCTAATCATTTGAATTCCTTATCACCTTTGTCTTTTTCTTTTTAAGTTTATTTCACTAGATACTACTTCTTGAATAATATCATCGAACCCTGTAAGTTCGGATTACTGCTAATAATTCTACTACCTATACTACTATGGGATTTGAAGTGACAATTGCGTGTCTCTGTGCTAATGTGGTATGGCAATTTGAAATGATGTACGTACGTACTAAGTACTGTGTTGCTGTTGACTGACTGACTGTACCTACAGTGCAGCTCGAAGCAGCCGGCTTATTAATCTCCACTCAGTCAACAATTTTCGTGATAAATAAATAAATAATTTTAAATCATTTAACATCATGACTACTGAAAATAATTAGACAGATTTAAGTACTTATTCTTATTCATGTCTAATAATCTGATCTCTGATTTTCTCCAAGGTTTCATGCATACTTAAGCCCGTAAACTGTCGCAAAACAAATCCGTTGGCTAATGAAATGGGCTATCAAGTTAACATTATTAAGAAAATCGTTTCAATTATTTTCTTTCATAACAAAAGTAATAAGTTAATGGAAACCAGTAACCAGTGGATAGTCATGTATCATTAGTCTGTCAGCCGAATACATTTCATTATTCAGCTGCAATGTAGAACTTCATACGTACGTACATCAGTCCAATATACCATACCATATTAGCACAGAGAGATCGAATTGTCAATTCAACCCCCATAGTAGGAGATGTATTAGAAGTATTAGCGGTAATCAGAAAGTTTAGGGTTCGAAGGTGAGTTCAAATCTGTAATTCAGGAGTTGAAACCCAGCAAAAGTTAGTTGAAAAATAATTATCTCTTGAGACAATCTTATCATCGTTAATATCCAACTAAAAATACTATCAGTTAGCTTGTTGTTAATAGATAACTTTATTAAAATTATTATGAATATTCTTAACTAATCAGCATTACCAATATGAGTTAAAAGTAATGACAAATTATTTTTAAGTACAAAGTGCTTCAATTTCCGTATAGCCAAGGGAAGGCGACCTCATAAGAAAACCAGCTGTTTCAATTTGGACACCGGGGTAGAATCCCAGCCCACACACAAATTTAATGATCTCGATGATTCTTTGTAAAGATGTTTATGTATTTCAATCAAATAATAATACCGAAAACTTCAATAAACGTTAGTATACGCCATTAAACACTTGTACAACACCACAAAGGTTGACTTATACCAGCAGTGCTCATAAAGGATTGACCAATGAAACACCATCAATCTGTCGAAAATGCTCCTCTTCATAAGTAATTTTCACGTCGTCAGCTCATAATAATAATGATAAATCTTGAAGAACTTTTACAGGAAATAGCTATGGAAGAGATTTGATCATACGAAATATCAATTGTCTTCTCAAGAGATACGTTCGTAAACAAAGTGTTAATATCAAAGGGTTACATTGTCTTTGTTTTTATTAATAATATTCATTCAGCGATTAATTAGTTAATTTCAATGAATCTTTCAAAAAATACTTACAAATTTAGTTTTGAATAGAAGTCAATACTTTTTTCAGTTGTTTTATAATATTTTACAAAGGTAACCAACACACGGATAGAATTGAAATGCCCAAAAATTCCTAAACCCAATATCCCCTTACGTCTAATCGTAATAGTAACCGAACACACTTTTAATTGGCTACGAAAACGGACGAGTTCTAATGGTCAAATGAGATCACAAAATAGACAAGTACCTTCTTTCATTGCGAAATATTTGGTTGAGATCAAATCAACCTTTATGGTGTTATACAAGTGTTTAATGGCATATACTAAGGTTTAGTGAGATAACTAATGCCTAAAATCAATATTCATGTTAAAACTTCACTTGAATAATACCAGTGTTTTATGATTACCACAAAACTACATTGTATGCAATCAAGCTAATAAAAATTCATTCACTTCATATCTAATGCTAGTTGTACATTCAATTTTTACATTCTCTCTATGGTGTATTTGTAGGTATTCAGTCAATGAATTCTACATTTATTCAAAATTATTTAATTGCTATTGATGAAGAAAAAGATCCACAAATTTTACATCTGATTTTTCAAATGAATATCATTCTTATTAAAGAGTTTCCTTCAGGTAAATAGTCAAATTTACTCAATTAATTATTCAATAATTTATTTTGTATGATAATATTCGTTTTTTATTTGTATGTGTGAGTACAAATTTTAACTTCAATCACAGCTGAATTGTAATTGTGTTCAATTCACTCTTAATACTGATAAGTTCGTCACTTAGTATGCTTGAGGCTATTACGAGTTTACCTTAGTCGATAAACGCGAACGAGACTTTCACTAGCTTCCAGGGAGGCTACCTTGAATCCGAGGCTGAAGTGAAAGGCTTTGTAAGCGTAGAAAGTATATTCTACAAACACCCAGCAATCATAGTACAATCAAGCATACAACTCTCGTTTATTTATACATCATAGAAACGTCCTTGAGATAGTTAAGAAAATAGCAAACCAAAATACACAGCAGCCAATCACATCCATGGATTTTCCTGGTGGGAATTGAAATCTCTAGGTCATCTGATCAGCCCATGCTGGCAAAACGTGAAAACCAAAATACGGCATTATCAAGCGAATTTTGGGGATCTAACATCCCCAACAAATACCTTTACTACTGTGGGATTCTGTTTGACAATTGCATCTCTGTGCTAATGTGATTCGTCACTTTGAACTGCTGTGCGTATGTACGTGCGAAGTTTTACGTTGTAACTGACTGACTAACTGACTTAATTTACTTGAATTCGCTATCGCTGCACATTAATTGTGTCAGGCCAGTAATTATTAGACAAATCATTTATGATTTTTATTATAAAGTTGTAAATGTTGTTGAATTTCATTGAAATCATAAATCGATCATTGTTTGACCACCATTACAAACCTAGAAACACTAGACGACCGTTTCATCTTAGTATGAGACACCGTTGGATGCCGGGTCAATAGTATAAAGGTTAAGCGTTCACGTGCGAAACCAAAGGTCCAGGGTTCGATTCCCACTAGTGGGGGTCGTAAATGTGCACTGCTGATGTGTCCCATATTAGGAGGAGACGGCCATTCAATGCTTTCAGGTTTTTAATGATTGACTAACAATAGTTGACTCATAAATTCAATAATTCATTATGAGTATGACAGTGTGATTCCATGTCGCTTCTTACGAATGACAAACTTGTTATAGTTCTGAATACTAGTCAATCTACAAAGTAAATTGGTTTGTTTATATATATTCCATAAGAAAAATGAAATCTTTTTTGTTTAACAAAAAGTACGGGATCGTGCAGTAGGATTTTTTAATAATAAAGGAAAATTTGTTTGATTTGTGTTTGTATGACCATTCACCTCAATCGATTTGACTAGTCTGACCGAGTAAGCAATAGCTCACATAAGATGAATTTATCGAATTCAGACCCTCCGACAGACGGACAGCAAAAGATCAGATTATTAACAACTTTCAGACACTAGGTTATTATTTCAAACCTTACTCCAACTACTATGGTAATGACAATCCCTCACAGTTATGATTGAGTTTGGCTTCAAACAATAAACTTATATATAAAGTGTTCATTACAGACTAAACATGAATATAACAAATTAAATTGTATCTCATTGTAAGATTCTTATTTGTGTAGGTCATTAACTCTAAGCTATGAAAATATAACCTGATTGTCAAAGTTTACGTATTTTCAACTTAAAGGGGATGTGCGAAGGGTGAGACGTGGAGATAAGAGAGATGTCAGGGGGCGTAGAAAGAATTTGATTGTGGCCAGTTTGATCTCGTGTGTTGGTACGGGTATGAGGGCAGATGTCACTTCCCGGCTGCCTGTCCACACCGTGGAAGGATGTTTCTTGAAGAACCTGAAAAGGAAGGTAGATTAGAGTTGGTCTTAACGACCTGGGAGTGTGACCACAGAGCCCAAGGGACAACACCTTGAAGCCGGTCACGCACGGCCTTTTTATGAGAGGTTTTTAGAGTATTAGCTCCGCTTTCGCTCAAAAGCCCTTACCTCCGGAGACGGAAATCCGTGAGGTAGGGAGAGGTGTGACATTTTTAAGGTCGACCTTTTCTAACCCTTCCTTCCTTGTGAGATGGCAGCATCGCTGCAGATGCTAGTTGTCCGAGGGAAACATATCTCTACAAACAACATTACCACTTCGCCGTCAGACCTTGAGTATCTGCTTTTAGTCTCATCATCAGCATTGGTCAGCTGAGCAGTGTACATTCACGACCCCAAATGAGAGAATCGAACCCAAAACCGTGGACCTCATAATTTCAATAAAACTCGAAAATCTTCACAACCTTATACTGATATATATACGTAATTGTTATTGTTAATTTTATTTTCTATCCATTCTTACTAGTAATGCAGTTTAAAGATGAATTATTCGATACAATATCAGTTTATTTTCCGATCGACTTTTCACCGGTATGTTTTATTTCTGTACTTTAATTATTAATACAATTTGTCTATTGTGTATCATTGAAAATGGATTTTTAAAAAAATATTTCAACAAAGAAAATTCATTTTTTGATGATGATGATGCTGTATAAAATATTAATAAGTAAATAACACATTGACATTGGATTATTTATTTGTTTTGTGAAGTTCTAAGTGTTTAATTCACTTTCTTATGACATGTTGACTAGTAAAGATTATTTAATACTTTACTAAGTAAATCAATGTTTAGCTTTATGTATTCACTCCATAAAGTTTACAGAGGCATTACAAGTGATCAATAAATGGAGTTGATGTTAGTAGTTAAAGAGGTAATCGGTAAAAATCGAACTGTTGACCCAGATTTCATACCCGTAGTAAACACTCATCAGCAAGGCATACTGGAAGTATTAACAGAACTAATCAACAGAATTAAATCAGCATTAATGATTCAATAAATATTATATTATTCACTACTAATTGATCAATCAAAGTACACAACGTTTGTGTTAATATGTGATATAAGTTATTGAAAACTCAGTTTATGTAGAAATAGAAATTTGCTTCAAATGATGAATGAATCTATATTTATCTAAATGGGATGAAACACGTTTCATGGATTCTATATCTTTTCAAAGATTTACATTACTGCTGTTACAATTGTCTGAACTCTAGATTCCTTTCAATCAATTTTCAGAATTGATTCCAATTATGGTGTCATTTTACAAATAAAATCCAAGTTAAAAATATTTTCATTATTTTTCCTTTTGTCTACATAGCCTCCAGGTGGAGGTATCTCTGGAATTACGCGTGATTTACTAGTGTCTAGCTTGCATCAATGTTTATTTGCTATGCGAAATATAATTGGACATAATCTTATGCCGCTTATATGCGAAAAAATCGAATCACAATGGCCTAATGGTCAGTTGGATGCTTTAAGCTTACTCAGTGATTGTTTACATGGACAAATTCAATGTCCAAATGTCGATGATACTACTATCAATACAATATTATTCTCAGATAAGAATCCAATCGATATACGACATATCTCTCCTTATCTTGGTGTAATTATTCCTACATTAATCAAAATTGTAAGTGGTTTTCAGTGAATTTTTTCATAAACCTTTTTGGCTACGCTGGTTTTTAATCTACTATTAAATGTATGATGATTGACGTTTTCAATTAATCAGAAGAAGAAGAAGAAGAAGTCAATTTTCCGTATCATGCTGTGATATTATCTAATACATAATTAGAAGTAGTTTATTTCTGTAGGTATACAGTCTGAACTTGGCACGAACCTGTGTATTTTGACATTAATTTGGCTGATCATTTGTTAGTTTACTTCAGTTCATTGAGGTATTAAATAACTATGAGTTATCATGTAACTTGTTTAGTCTACGCATTACATCAAATTTACTCAACCGATCAAATGAAATAGTAGTTCTGAGTTGGTTATCTGTATTCGGTAAACATGATAAACTGTGCTACATTTGATTATTCCTAGCGTCCATTGTTTCACAGCTGCGCTTCATTTTTGTTTCTATTCTCTTCGTATAACTGTATACATTAACGCCAGGTAAATCATATGTTTGCTCATAACAGTAGGATTCGAATCATTCGGTTAAGCCAGATATTTGCGGTTCAGCTATAATAATTACTTTGTTCTTTCACTTGTACACTTGATATCGTTCAGTACTTCAAACAAGATGGACCGATAAGAGTTTAAGGCTTTTAAATTTGCTAATTTTACTAACTACTTAAATTCAATTAAATAGTATAATAATAAACAACTAATTATCTATCCGTTGTTTCCACTGTTCACATTTATGCAATCTTCATTTTCTATACCATTGTTTTGATTGTTGGTTACATATTCTATTACAAGAATTTAAATAAAACACTTGTGTAACCATTCTAGCCGATAATGACGATGATGATGATACAGACAAAAAAGTTGTAAATATCCACAAGATTCTTTGATATGATTTTCAAAATTCGTCATTAAGAAAGAGAGTATCGATTACAAAGTGCAATGTTGAAAGTATACACGCTGTTTATTTGCTTAGAATGGAGAATTGCTAAACATTATTTTATATTAAGGGCTAATTTGAAATTGACTTTTCACGAAAAAGTACACTTTTCAATATGTAATTCAAGTAATAGATTTCACTGAAAAATTTACAGTTTTTAGTATTACTGTGTTGACAAAAATAGTAGTTTTGTGGAACTGCTAAGAAATGAGAGTTAGGCTCATGGATTTTTTTTGTATTTTCGTGCCAAAAATATGTATTTGATTATTGACAAAATAACTAAAAATTAAATCGTGTATTTGATAAAGAAAAAAAAGTATTATTCATGCGTTCATCTATTTTTATCTCCATGATTTACTGTGTAATACATTAACTTGTAACCTATTTATAAGTAACTCAATGAACAATACAAAGGTATGAATATTCATCAAAGTTACTGAACGAATGGAATAATTGTACAACTTTATCTGTTACCCTATACAATTCAACAATAAATCAACAATATAAAGCTGTCCTCAATACATAAATTGAACAATTAATTACTGATCATTTTTATTTTAATAATAATCTATTCCATTTTAATTGGTAATAACAAAATCGATAGAATATAAAAAACCTCAATTGGTAATTAATTTCGACATAACAAAAAAACGCACAATGTTCACCTTGTTAACCCATTAAAATTCAACTATTTATCTCGTTTTCATTGTTAGAATGTGAAAGTATTGAAAGGAAAAATGTTTAGTTTTGCAGAATCATAGATGCAGTTTGACGAAAATCGATAGTTCGATTCACAATGATTAACCGGTCTGTAGGTTAGATGTTAGTTCAGAACAAGTTTGATCATAATAATAGTGACCAGTTTACTCAATATTATAAATTTAGTACAATTTGAGGTTCTCAGAACACAAGTTCTTTTTTTATCTTTTAGAGACATCACAAATGTATATATAAATAGATATTTCAAATAAAACTTTGAATATTTAACATATTGAAGTACATGAAGACTTGCTTCATTGACCCATATCGTCATATAATCATTGCCTCTGAGTATCGTCGCAGCATATAGTTTGACTAAATACATAGTACTTAAAGTTCAAACTGCCACTAACCATTAGTTTGAATAAATTGAAATTGCAATTCATTCGTAACTATGGTTTCAGTGAAGTACTGTTTAAAAATCAGGTCGATAAAGGCGTAGGCTTTAGTCATACTTTTGTTTCTTTTTAATTTTCTCTCTTATTTACCATTACTCATGAGTGTGTGTGTGTGCTTTTCTTAATGACTCATCATCCGGTTTACTTTTTTTTTTGCAAAATACACATTGTCTAGCCTTTATTGTCTTTGTCTAATTTTGTGATAGCCAATGTGAACACTTAACAAGTTGTCTAAATATTGACATACATAGATTGTATTATTATTTTTTTTGCAGGATTCTAAACACAATCAGTCTAATGTTGCATAGACTGTTCATGAATGTCTGTGAAGTAGCTTTGTGAATTATTAAGTAATAAATACATAAACCAAATAATTTGTGCCATTGTTCCTTTGGATAACTCCAATTTTATTTATCTTCAAATTTTCCATAATTAATTACACTTAATATTGTCATGATGATGATGATGATGATGATGTTTTTTTTCTCAATATTAAATTTTGAAAATATTTCTTTTTTAGGCTGATAAATATGAAAATCGAAGAGATAAAAATAATTTATACCCAATTGCATTATCTTGTATCACAGGTCTTGTTCATGCTTATTCTCTACAGGTTAGTGAGATGTCATTTAATCACTTCTATTGGTTTAGATTACTTATTTTCAAAATCAGTAGTTGGATATACTTTTTAATGATTATATTATTCATCGTCCTTTGAAATTATGAAATATATCACTAGTCCTTTATCATCATGTTCTCCTTTATCTATGATCTCTATTTTTTTTGATGTGTATAAGTGATCACAATAATTTATTGTAATCACTTATACACATCAAAAAAAATAGAGATCATAGATAAAGGAGAACATGATGATAAAGGACTAGTGATATATTTCATAATTTCAAAGGACGATGAATAATATAATCATTAAAAAGTATATCCAACTACTGATTTTGAAAATAAGTAATCTAAACCAATAGAAGTGATTAAATGACATCTCACTAACCTGTAGAGAATAAGCATGAACAAGACCTGTGATACAAGATAATGCAATTGGGTATAAATTATTTTTATCTCTTCGATTTTCATATTTATCAGCCTAAAAAAGAAATATTTTCAAAATTTAATATTGAGAAAAAAAACATCATCATCATCATCATCATCATGACAATATTAAGTGTAATTAATTATGGAAAATTTGAAGATAAATAAAATTGGAGTTATCCAAAGGAACAATGGCACAAATTATTTGGTTTATGTATTTATTACTTAATAATTCACAAAGCTACTTCACAGACATTCATGAACAGTCTATGCAACATTAGACTGATTGTGTTTAGAATCCTGCAAAAAAAATAATAATACAATCTATGTATGTCAATATTTAGACAACTTGTTAAGTGTTCACATTGGCTATCACAAAATTAGACAAAGACAATAAAGGCTAGACAATGTGTATTTTGCAAAAAAAAAAGTAAACCGGATGATGAGTCATTAAGAAAAGCACACACACACACTCATGAGTAATGGTAAATAAGAGAGAAAATTAAAAAGAAACAAAAGTATGACTAAAGCCTACGCCTTTATCGACCTGATTTTTAAACAGTACTTCACTGAAACCATAGTTACGAATGAATTGCAATTTCAATTTATTCAAACTAATGGTTAGTGGCAGTTTGAACTTTAAGTACTATGTATTTAGTCAAACTATATGCTGCGACGATACTCAGAGGCAATGATTATATGACGATATGGGTCAATGAAGCAAGTCTTCATGTACTTCAATATGTTAAATATTCAAAGTTTTATTTGAAATATCTATTTATATATACATTTGTGATGTCTCTAAAAGATAAAAAAAGAACTTGTGTTCTGAGAACCTCAAATTGTACTAAATTTATAATATTGAGTAAACTGGTCACTATTATTATGATCAAACTTGTTCTGAACTAACATCTAACCTACAGACCGGTTAATCATTGTGAATCGAACTATCGATTTTCGTCAAACTGCATCTATGATTCTGCAAAACTAAACATTTTTCCTTTCAATACTTTCACATTCTAACAATGAAAACGAGATAAATAGTTGAATTTTAATGGGTTAACAAGGTGAACATTGTGCGTTTTTTTGTTATGTCGAAATTAATTACCAATTGAGGTTTTTTATATTCTATCGATTTTGTTATTACCAATTAAAATGGAATAGATTATTATTAAAATAAAAATGATCAGTAATTAATTGTTCAATTTATGTATTGAGGACAGCTTTATATTGTTGATTTATTGTTGAATTGTATAGGGTAACAGATAAAGTTGTACAATTATTCCATTCGTTCAGTAACTTTGATGAATATTCATACCTTTGTATTGTTCATTGAGTTACTTATAAATAGGTTACAAGTTAATGTATTACACAGTAAATCATGGAGATAAAAATAGATGAACGCATGAATAATACTTTTTTTTCTTTATCAAATACACGATTTAATTTTTAGTTATTTTGTCAATAATCAAATACATATTTTTGGCACGAAAATACAAAAAAAATCCATGAGCCTAACTCTCATTTCTTAGCAGTTCCACAAAACTACTATTTTTGTCAACACAGTAATACTAAAAACTGTAAATTTTTCAGTGAAATCTATTACTTGAATTACATATTGAAAAGTGTACTTTTTCGTGAAAAGTCAATTTCAAATTAGCCCTTAATATAAAATAATGTTTAGCAATTCTCCATTCTAAGCAAATAAACAGCGTGTATACTTTCAACATTGCACTTTGTAATCGATACTCTCTTTCTTAATGACGAATTTTGAAAATCATATCAAAGAATCTTGTGGATATTTACAACTTTTTTGTCTGTATCATCATCATCGTCATTATCGGCTAGAATGGTTACACAAGTGTTTTATTTAAATTCTTGTAATAGAATATGTAACCAACAATCAAAACAATGGTATAGAAAATGAAGATTGCATAAATGTGAACAGTGGAAACAACGGATAGATAATTAGTTGTTTATTATTATACTATTTAATTGAATTTAAGTAGTTAGTAAAATTAGCAAATTTAAAAGCCTTAAACTCTTATCGGTCCATCTTGTTTGAAGTACTGAACGATATCAAGTGTACAAGTGAAAGAACAAAGTAATTATTATAGCTGAACCGCAAATATCTGGCTTAACCGAATGATTCGAATCCTACTGTTATGAGCAAACATATGATTTACCTGGCGTTAATGTATACAGTTATACGAAGAGAATAGAAACAAAAATGAAGCGCAGCTGTGAAACAATGGACGCTAGGAATAATCAAATGTAGCACAGTTTATCATGTTTACCGAATACAGATAACCAACTCAGAACTACTATTTCATTTGATCGGTTGAGTAAATTTGATGTAATGCGTAGACTAAACAAGTTACATGATAACTCATAGTTATTTAATACCTCAATGAACTGAAGTAAACTAACAAATGATCAGCCAAATTAATGTCAAAATACACAGGTTCGTGCCAAGTTCAGACTGTATACCTACAGAAATAAACTACTTCTAATTATGTATTAGATAATATCACAGCATGATACGGAAAATTGACTTCTTCTTCTTCTTCTTCTGATTAATTGAAAACGTCAATCATCATACATTTAATAGTAGATTAAAAACCAGCGTAGCCAAAAAGGTTTATGAAAAAATTCACTGAAAACCACTTACAATTTTGATTAATGTAGGAATAATTACACCAAGATAAGGAGAGATATGTCGTATATCGATTGGATTCTTATCTGAGAATAATATTGTATTGATAGTAGTATCATCGACATTTGGACATTGAATTTGTCCATGTAAACAATCACTGAGTAAGCTTAAAGCATCCAACTGACCATTAGGCCATTGTGATTCGATTTTTTCGCATATAAGCGGCATAAGATTATGTCCAATTATATTTCGCATAGCAAATAAACATTGATGCAAGCTAGACACTAGTAAATCACGCGTAATTCCAGAGATATCCTCCACCTGGAGGCTATGTAGACAAAAGGAAAAATAATGAAAATATTTTTAACTTGGATTTTATTTGTAAAATGACACCATAATTGGAATCAATTCTGAAAATTGATTGAAAGGAATCTAGAGTTCAGACAATTGAACAGCAGTAATGTAAATCTTTGAAAAGATATAGAATCCATGAAACGTGTTTCATCCCATTAGATAAATATAGATTCATTCATCATTTGAAGCAAATTTTCTATTTCTACATAAACTGAGTTTTCAATAACTTATATCACATATTAACACAAACGTTGTGTACTTTGATTGATCAATTAGTAGTGAATAATATCATATTTATTGAATCATTAATGCTGATTTAATTCTGTTGATTAGTTCTGTTAATACTTCCAGTATGCCTTGCTGATGAGTGTTTACTACGGGTATGAAATCTGGGTCAAACAGTTCGATTTTTACCGATTACCTTTTAACTACTAACATCAACTCCATTTATTGATCACTTGTAATGCCTCTGTAAACTTTATGGAGTGAATACATAAAGCTAAACATTGATTTACTTAGTAAAGTATTAAATAATCTTTACTAGTCAACATGTCATAAGAAAGTGAATTAAACACTTAGAACTTCACAAAACAAATAAATAATCCAATGTCAATGTGTTATTTACTTATTAATATTTTATACAGCATCATCATCATCAAAAAATGAATTTTCTTTGTTGAAATATTTTTTTAAAAATCCATTTTCAATGATACACAATAGACAAATTGTATTAATAATTAAAGTACAGAAATAAAACATACCGGTGAAAAGTCGATCGGAAAATAAACTGATATTGTATCGAATAATTCATCTTTAAACTGCATTACTAGTTAAGAATGGATAGAAAATAAATTAACAATAACAATTACGTATATATATCAGTATAAGGTTGTGAAGATTTTCGAGTTTTATTGAAATTATGAGGTCCACGGTTTTGGGTTCGATTCTCTCATTTGGGGTCGTGAATGTACACTGCTCAGCTGACCAATGCTGATGATGAGACTAAAAGCAGATACTCAAGGTCTGACGGCGAAGTGGTAATGTTGTTTGTAGAGATATGTTTCCCTCGGACAACTAGCATCTGCAGCGATGCTGCCATCTCACAAGGAAGGAAGGGTTAGAAAAGGTCGACCTTAAAAATGTCACACCTCTCCCTACCTCACGGATTTCCGTCTCCGGAGGTAAGGGCTTTTGAGCGAAAGCGGAGCTAATACTCTAAAAACCTCTCATAAAAAGGCCGTGCGTGACCGGCTTCAAGGTGTTGTCCCTTGGGCTCTGTGGTCACACTCCCAGGTCGTTAAGACCAACTCTAATCTACCTTCCTTTTCAGGTTCTTCAAGAAACATCCTTCCACGGTGTGGACAGGCAGCCGGGAAGTGACATCTGCCCTCATACCCGTACCAACACACGAGATCAAACTGGCCACAATCAAATTCTTTCTACGCCCCCTGACATCTCTCTTATCTCCACGTCTCACCCTTCGCACATCCCCTTTAAGTTGAAAATACGTAAACTTTGACAATCAGGTTATATTTTCATAGCTTAGAGTTAATGACCTACACAAATAAGAATCTTACAATGAGATACAATTTAATTTGTTATATTCATGTTTAGTCTGTAATGAACACTTTATATATAAGTTTATTGTTTGAAGCCAAACTCAATCATAACTGTGAGGGATTGTCATTACCATAGTAGTTGGAGTAAGGTTTGAAATAATAACCTAGTGTCTGAAAGTTGTTAATAATCTGATCTTTTGCTGTCCGTCTGTCGGAGGGTCTGAATTCGATAAATTCATCTTATGTGAGCTATTGCTTACTCGGTCAGACTAGTCAAATCGATTGAGGTGAATGGTCATACAAACACAAATCAAACAAATTTTCCTTTATTATTAAAAAATCCTACTGCACGATCCCGTACTTTTTGTTAAACAAAAAAGATTTCATTTTTCTTATGGAATATATATAAACAAACCAATTTACTTTGTAGATTGACTAGTATTCAGAACTATAACAAGTTTGTCATTCGTAAGAAGCGACATGGAATCACACTGTCATACTCATAATGAATTATTGAATTTATGAGTCAACTATTGTTAGTCAATCATTAAAAACCTGAAAGCATTGAATGGCCGTCTCCTCCTAATATGGGACACATCAGCAGTGCACATTTACGACCCCCACTAGTGGGAATCGAACCCTGGACCTTTGGTTTCGCACGTGAACGCTTAACCTTTATACTATTGACCCGGCATCCAACGGTGTCTCATACTAAGATGAAACGGTCGTCTAGTGTTTCTAGGTTTGTAATGGTGGTCAAACAATGATCGATTTATGATTTCAATGAAATTCAACAACATTTACAACTTTATAATAAAAATCATAAATGATTTGTCTAATAATTACTGGCCTGACACAATTAATGTGCAGCGATAGCGAATTCAAGTAAATTAAGTCAGTTAGTCAGTCAGTTACAACGTAAAACTTCGCACGTACATACGCACAGCAGTTCAAAGTGACGAATCACATTAGCACAGAGATGCAATTGTCAAACAGAATCCCACAGTAGTAAAGGTATTTGTTGGGGATGTTAGATCCCCAAAATTCGCTTGATAATGCCGTATTTTGGTTTTCACGTTTTGCCAGCATGGGCTGATCAGATGACCTAGAGATTTCAATTCCCACCAGGAAAATCCATGGATGTGATTGGCTGCTGTGTATTTTAGTATGCTATTTTCTTAACTATCTCAAGGACGTTCATATGTTGTATAAATAAACGAGAGTTGTATGCTTGATTGTACTGTGATTGCTGGGTGTTTGTAGAATATACATTCTACGCTTACAAAGACTTTTCACTTCAGCCTCGGATTCAAGGTAGCCTCCCTGGAAGCTGGTGAAAGTCTCGTTCGCGTTTATCGACTAAGGTAAACTCGTAATAGCCTCAAGCATACTAAGTGACGAACTTATCAGTATTAAGAGTGAATTGAACACAATTACAATTCAGCTGTGATTGAAGTTAAAATTTGTACTCACACATACAAATAAAAAACGAATATTATCATACAAAATAAATTATTGAATAATTAATTGAGTAAATTTGACTATTTACCTGAAGGAAACTCTTTAATAAGAATGATATTCATTTGAAAAATCAGATGTAAAATTTGTGGATCTTTTTCTTCATCAATAGCAATTAAATAATTTTGAATAAATGTAGAATTCATTGACTGAATACCTACAAATACACCATAGAGAGAATGTAAAAATTGAATGTACAACTAGCATTAGATATGAAGTGAATGAATTTTTATTAGCTTGATTGCATACAATGTAGTTTTGTGGTAATCATAAAACACTGGTATTATTCAAGTGAAGTTTTAACATGAATATTGATTTTAGGCATTAGTTATCTCACTAAACCTTAGTATATGCCATTAAACACTTGTATAACACCATAAAGGTTGATTTGATCTCAACCAAATATTTCGCAATGAAAGAAGGTACTTGTCTATTTTGTGATCTCATTTGACCATTAGAACTCGTCCGTTTTCGTAGCCAATTAAAAGTGTGTTCGGTTACTATTACGATTAGACGTAAGGGGATATTGGGTTTAGGAATTTTTGGGCATTTCAATTCTATCCGTGTGTTGGTTACCTTTGTAAAATATTATAAAACAACTGAAAAAAGTATTGACTTCTATTCAAAACTAAATTTGTAAGTATTTTTTGAAAGATTCATTGAAATTAACTAATTAATCGCTGAATGAATATTATTAATAAAAACAAAGACAATGTAACCCTTTGATATTAACACTTTGTTTACGAACGTATCTCTTGAGAAGACAATTGATATTTCGTATGATCAAATCTCTTCCATAGCTATTTCCTGTAAAAGTTCTTCAAGATTTATCATTATTATTATGAGCTGACGACGTGAAAATTACTTATGAAGAGGAGCATTTTCGACAGATTGATGGTGTTTCATTGGTCAATCCTTTATGAGCACTGCTGGTATAAGTCAACCTTTGTGGTGTTGTACAAGTGTTTAATGGCGTATACTAACGTTTATTGAAGTTTTCGGTATTATTATTTGATTGAAATACATAAACATCTTTACAAAGAATCATCGAGATCATTAAATTTGTGTGTGGGCTGGGATTCTACCCCGGTGTCCAAATTGAAACAGCTGGTTTTCTTATGAGGTCGCCTTCCCTTGGCTATACGGAAATTGAAGCACTTTGTACTTAAAAATAATTTGTCATTACTTTTAACTCATATTGGTAATGCTGATTAGTTAAGAATATTCATAATAATTTTAATAAAGTTATCTATTAACAACAAGCTAACTGATAGTATTTTTAGTTGGATATTAACGATGATAAGATTGTCTCAAGAGATAATTATTTTTCAACTAACTTTGCTGGGTTTCAACTCCTGAATTACAGATTTGAACTCACCTTCGAACCCTAAACTTTCTGATTACCGCTAATACTTCTAATACATCTCCTACTATGGGGGTTGAATTGACAATTCGATCTCTCTGTGCTAATATGGTATGGTATATTGGACTGATGTACGTACGTATGAAGTTCTACATTGCAGCTGAATAATGAATTGTATTCGGCTGACAGGACTAATGATACATGACTATCCACTGGTTACTGGTTTCCATTAACTTATTACTTTTGTTATGAAAGAAAATAATTGAAACGATTTTCTTAATAATGTTAACTTGATAGCCCATTTCATTAGCCAACGGATTTGTTTTGCGACAGTTTACGGGCTTAAGTATGCATGAAACCTTGGAGAAAATCAGAGATCAGATTATTAGACTGAATAAGAATAAGTACTTAAATCTGTCTAATTATTTTCAGTAGTCATGATGTTAAATGATTTAAAATTATTTATTTATTTATCACGAAAATTGTTGACTGAGTGGAGATTAATAAGCCGGCTGCTTCGAGCTGCACTGTAGGTACAGTCAGTCAGTCAACAGCAACACAGTACTTAGTACGTACGTACATCATTTCAAATTGCCATACCACATTAGCACAGAGACACGCAATTGTCACTTCAAATCCCATAGTAGTATAGGTAGTAGAATTATTAGCAGTAATCCGAACTTACAGGGTTCGATGATATTATTCAAGAAGTAGTATCTAGTGAAATAAAACTTAAAAAGAAAAAGACAAAGGTGATAAGGAATTCAATGATTAGGATTTGCGAGAACACAAAGAAAAACAGAACTTACCACTTAATTGGGATCCAGTTAAAAAACAATGTAACAATTGGAAAACTTGTCAACCGTCCAGAGTTAATTAAATTCTGTATGGCAAATGACCAAATATTCCATGCTGAACAATCTGTTTAGCTTGTGTTGCATTAATCATACTACAGTCATTAGACCATGTAGATTTTGTTAACCATATAAATCCATCAAGAATCAAATCTGTAATAGTTGGATCAGCAAGTGATAAACGATCCGACAAAAAGCCAACAAGGTGATCAACTAGATTGTAATGAGAAGAAAGAAATTGGTATGAATGATAACATTACAGCAACAAGAAAATGTATCAGGTAAACACTTCTTTCTTCTTCTGCTTCTTCAGACAACTCTATATGAAGGGGTGTGAGAAAGGTGAGTCGTAGAGATAAGAGAGATATGTTAGGCGGTGTAGGAAGGACTTGATTGTGACCAATTCGGTCTCGTGTGCTGTTACGGGTATGAGCGCGGAAATCACTTCCAGGCTGCCTACACTATGGAAGGGTATATGAAGTCTATGTTGCAAAAAAGGTGTTATTCAAGATAGATACAGATTAATATCAAGTCAATAATTAAGAATAACTGAGAAGTCAAACGGTTATTTTTAGCTATGGTATACGTTGAGACAGTGTGTCAAGAGGTTGTGTAATAATTAGGATGTATTCTATTTATTATGAGACCTGAGGGTAGTAAGTTTGATGCTTAGCAACGTCTTAAATGGGCACTATATGGAGAATTTGAAAAAACTAAGACAAGGCAGTTTTTCTATCTCTTTTAGTTTACGATGAATTTTTCAATATGTACCACACACAGAACTTTTATGTTTGGTATAAGGTGGCGTGAAATTCAATGACCTACTATTAATCTTAAAACTTGACTACTTAAGAAAAAGTAGTAACCAAATCATGTATGACATGCAACTCATTGGTTGATCACCTATTTGCCTAAACAGAAAATCAATTTCAACTAAATATACCATCAAAGTTTTAACGTCTGACAAGGCATAACCATATATCTTTTTCTTATTTTATTACATAAAGATTTATATCAGTTACAAACCTACAGTTAAAAATCATCTGTTTAATATAACCGAACAAATAAAAATACATCGAATGACGAAAAAAAAGAAGTTGTGACTTTGAATAAACTAATAAAATTGAGAATAGAGAAGCTAGACAACAGAGCCAAACAATACTCCAACAAAAATAAACAAACGTCAAAAATTATATAGTTTATGATTGCACAGTTATTTCTTCAAGCCAAAACATCATGTACAAACAGATAATTATACTTACTCTCTTTGGATGTAATATTTGAAGGTGACACACTATTTTTTATGCTGTCCTTTTTCTTTTGTTTTTTTCTCTGTATGATGAGATTTCTATCAGAATCTTTTTGTGATGTAATTTTTTTGTAATCTGTTAATCCTGATCTATATTAATCTCTAAAGGTTGTTCAGTGAGGACCAAAAATTCATTTGTCAAGTGAATTGATTTTTTTTTGAAAATGAATGTAAGCAATACTACTCCAATTAACCTACGAATTGAACAGAATGTTTGTTAACATTCACTCTACATAAAGAATCATGTGACATAGTTTGTGTGTAATGAAGTTGCAACATTTAAGCTATTGTAAATAATGGGGAAGAGACTAAGTCGTTTTCAAAACGAGAAACGTGTGAAAACCGTCCAACAACCTTGGCTGTAAGCTATGTTTATTATGTAACTACTATATATTTTATCCAACAGTTTAAAAATAAGGTTACGTACAGTTCAAAGTTGAGACCTATAAGACGTTGAATCGCCTTATGTTGTTGCATTTTTAAAGTTGTTATGCATGGTAGGTATCCAGTCAATCACAACGTCAAACTTCGTACGTACGTACATTAGTTCAAGTTGCAATACCACATTAGCACAGAGACGCGATTGTCAGTTCAAACCCCCTGGTTGTAGAGATAGTAGAAGCATAAGCAGCAATCAAAAAGATTTATGATCTAATATATCATTCGAGATGTATACTCCAGAAGAATCAATTAAAAAAGGAGAGAAAAACTGCCATCAGGAGTTCAGAATTTTTGGATTCCAGATAACACAAAGAATGAATGCACCTGCGCCATTGCAAACGATTCTGAGCCATGTCATTCAGGGTCTCTAACCAACGATTACTATGATCTCATGGACCCCAACCAGGTAGTCTACACCAACTAACATAGCTCAGTCCATTTGTCAGTGACTTCATAGATGTGTGCCATCTTTTGGTCTAGCCGCCCCTAGCACTTTTCCAACTACTCCTACACCACAAAACATTGTTCGTCGAGGCAGTCAGTGGTTGGGCATTCATAACACGTCCCAACCACCTCAACTGATGAAGTTTCACTACTTCATCTATTGATCTGCCACCCTTACCTAGTACCCATTTCCTAACAACTGCATTGCTTACTCGGTTGACCCAAGATAAACGAGCAATGTTTCGGAGACACCTATGGTACGGTAGGTATATTTTTCTGTCTATTATGTATAACGTTTGTATTTTGGATGTATACAGTCAATGCACTGGATTTATTACATACAGAACTATTAAATAATACTTAAGATGAGATGGATGAAACGGAAGAAGTTAACAAAAGATGCTGAGCAAGAAGGAATAAAAAAAACCCATGAACACAAAAAGTGTTAGATGAAAGTTATGGATACTGGTTTAAGTAATGAAAATAAAGATATCCATAATTAAGAAATTAGAACGTATTTTATAAATTTTTTTCCACATCTGCTATTGAATAATCTATTTTTCTATAAGTTATAGGTGTCCACAAATTCACACACATTTATTACACCAGTACAGCGAGATACTCGAGTAATATAAACAATAGCAGTATTAGTGGTAGGGGAAAAGATTAGACTTGGAAGATATAAATCGGGTAAAATAAAGCATTTATAAAATAACTGCTAAAGATACGATCTGTAGGAAGAAAGAGTCAATGCACCTGCGCTATTGTAGGTGATTTTAGGTTAAGTTAACTACAGTTTCTAATAATTGATTTCGATAATCGCGTGGACTTCAGTCAGTTGGTCTACCACCACTAACATGCATCAGTCTGTCACTTTACGGACTGCTATATTTTCTTTTGGATAATCCTAGTTTTCTTCCACCCTTAGCTATCACTGTACGTCAGGGCAGGCAGTAGTTAAGCATACATAATTCAGGTCCCCAACTATCTGGAATGGAATCACATGTTAAGGTAAAGCTTCTATAAATTCTTGACTTTCGTACATACATATTGAAACGATTAATTATAAAAATTAGAAACTATTAGTCACCAGAGAAATGACAGTGTATATGATTTAGAAGATGCTCACCATATAGTCATTTTTATTATCTGATAACCTATTACTATTTAGTGGCAAAATATCAACTTTTGCTTGAAGATGATCGCCTTGAGAAATTTTATCTAAAACTGTAGAGATGAAAACCGGTTTTCGGGCGAGGCGAAGCTATTCATTCAGTGTGTGATGAGTTGTTGGCGTTTTTTTAAGAGCAGTATATAAAACATTTTATCATTAAGATGATACAGTAAAAGGCATTTACGTGTCATTTTTTGTAGTGTTACCTCCTCTAACATAAAGTAGAGAAAAATTCAATGACAACAAAATTAGAGAAATAAGTTATGTTGTTCAATTAATAATTTTGTTGAGAATTAACAAATAGTTCATGATTATTTTACTTCTAATATTATTCTATTAGTTGAATGGTTGTGTAAGATATTTTGTGGTACTTCAAAAACTGTTAACAGTTATAGAGTAAGATGATGAGACAATACTTTGGTTTAAGGTTTAGAGCAATTCTTTCAGTGATACTGAAGACAAGCTATTGTATATTGATGCTTTTCCATAGTATCAAGTACAATATTGAAGTCAACTGTTTTCAGATAGAACTATATCCTTGTTTTTTGTAATGAAAAACATTTGAGCATCAGTTGTTTGTCATCTGATTCGCCAATAAGTTAAGTAGCCTGGTAATTACTGATATTTAATTTTATCTAAGTACAATTTTGGGTACAAAAGGGGAACCTAAGTATTGATGCGCTACACAAATCATTGAGTTTGTGTGGCGACTGGGGTACTGTTAGGTTCCCATACTGGAACAGGTGGTTGTTAGGAGGCCACTCCTCGGGCTCTTGACCTATAGGTTTACTGCCCAAGGCAGTCGAGCAATGTTAGGAGATGCGGTCCCATGGTGGTAGCCGGTGACCAACAATAGATTCTGAAACCACTCGTTTCATCAGGATTCTGAAGCCCTTGTGCAAAGTCGGTTTGGAATCAAGGTTTTTTAATTCCCCTCGATGGATTCTCCATACCCAACGACCCGGTTTAAGCCTCTACTGGACATTCACTTTTGACTTTAATTTGGTAAATAAACCTGCACCACCAGAAGGCAGTGAGTAGGACTTTCCGAACAGTGAGTATATACATGTAGCCATTTAAGAGCATTTCAAGGAGAGCTGAATTTCCCCACTCTGGACCGTACGGGGATACATTTGGCGATACATTTGTAATCCACTTGATTCATACAGTGCAGCACTACTGTCCATTTTCGCACCGGGTTATGATAGGTGTATATCGCATAAACTTGAACCTTCTAATATAGTCGAAAAAAGTGAAAGTGAACGGACTGTTAAGATTCAGATTTCCTTCCTTACAATCAGGTATATCCTTTTAAGTGTAAGCCACACTTCAAGTATTAAGGTTAGTGATACTACCTGGCTATTCGAAATTAAGTAAGTGATATACGGGTTGGAAGTGGGGCATCTCAAACATTAAGTCACTGCTCCATCGAGCCAGGGTAGGTTGGTCGATGATGAGCATTTGAAATATTCATAAGAAACTGGAAAATTCATCGTTATTAATTGCTAGAAGATATCGAAAACAAGGTGAATACTAGTAAAATTGAAGCTCAAATCTGTGAGAAAACCACCTGGAAACAAGTATGACCAACAAAAAATTATAAACAGGTTATACGAATGTATCAACATTGCAAAAAATATCTTGCAGTCATATATTTATGCATGAACCAAATGACTCACTCAAGAGACTGAATTAAATCAAGTAATGACTCCATCTGAAAGTTTATAATCAAAAATAAAACAAATATCATCAGCTAAATAATTGAACAGATGGAAGATATTTAGTAAGTAAACAATTTCCAGTTAGTAGACAAAAATATTTTGAACATATTGTATTATTTGTTTACCGATTTAAGGAAAATCTATCAGTAGTACATCCTGCTACTCAGATCTTTTGAATAATAATGTTTTTCCGTGCAAAATTCTTAAAATAAACCAGTTATTGCATATTCATTAGGTGTGGTATTAGTCCACACTGAGTATATATATATATATATATATATATATATATATATATATATATACTTAATTTAGCTGCTACAAAACCCTCTCTTCATAACTCTTCTTAATTCTACTGTTAAAGGGCTAGTCAAGCACATCCCCTTTAATGGAAAGAGTAAACAAAATCTTTCCTCATTTACTGATTTCAAAAGGTTTTCTAGAGCCGATTTTGTGGTAGATATTTTCACGAACTGTTTGTGTACATGTTTGATGCTGCTATTATCACGCTGTATGTACAAACATCCCTGACCCAAAATACAAAACATGAAATGGGCTTCTTCAAGTATTGAAGAGGGACGAAAGAAAAATGAGTTTGTTGATCTCGTGATTTTTAATAGGTAATTGAACAACAGATACTAAAATATGTTCCTTTTGATAGTGAAGAAGACGTCTATTTTTTCTGTCTGAAAATCAAGCTTTGTCTGGATTGCGGTTTCACCGCATGCTTTAAACCAGCATTACTAATACACGTCTAATAAGTCCGCATGGAGCACTTCTAAGGTTATTGCCAGGTCTAAGCCGTTTGGTTTGATTGACTTTTAGATCTCTGAATAACTCCTGGACAGTGTAGTTGACAGATATTAATTAGTCACTTCATCTTAACACTTTACCGTTTATACCCGAATACAGGAGGAGGGTTGGGCATAGGGTTAGTGACCCCATCACGTGGAAAACCAACTCGCTAAAAAAGGGCCAAGCAGAATAAGTAATTCAAACCATTTAAACGCTCCCCTGGCAGTACGAAGATTTTCCTTCGGAGTTATGATGTCTCATGGTGAAAGCCTATTTTTTCAGAAGATATGAAGCAGCTGCCCCCTCTGACAAACAGAGCAACCACTAATTCAAGTACATGGAGTGTTCGAAAAATGTGGGAGACCGGAATACTCATCCAGGTTGCTGCAGAAATGAGAAGATACAAACTGGAGGTACTTGGAATAAGTGAAACTTATTGGAGACAGGTTGGACAAAAAATACTAGCTTCAGGATAGATACTCTTATACTCCGTTAATAAAGAAGAAAATGCTTCACATACACAAGGAGTTGCACTAATGCTGACCAAACAAGCACGAAAAGCACTGATAAGATGGGAATCTCATGGATCCAGGATCATCAAAGCATGCTTTAAAACGAAGGAAGAGGGGGTTACAATTAATACCATTCAGTGCCATGCGCCCACCAACGATAACAATGAGGATATTAAAGATCAATTCTACAACACGCTGTAGTCAATCATCGAGAAATGTCCAACCAAGGGGTTGGCCATCAGCCCCATACAGTAGAATTGTCTTGACATTGGTGCTTGTTGATAGTTGTTTTGAGTTCCAGATGTTGTTCAATTGTCGAAATGCAGCCCTTCCCCTATTCGCGCCTTCACATCTGAATCAGATCCACTCTACTCTTCAAAGATCCTGCCCAGATATGTAAGGGTTTCTACATCTTCCAAAGCGTCTCCATAAAGTGTGATTTGGTTAGTGCATGCTGTGTTGCATCAGAGTTTGTTTTTCCCTTTGTGTATGTTGAGACCTATTGCTACTGAGGCTGCTGCTACACTGGTCGTCTTCTCTTGCACTTGTTGTGTAGGGGTAAAGAAGAGCCAGATATTCTGCGAAGTCCAGATCGTCCACTTGCATCCTGGCTGTCCACTGTATACCGTGCTTCCCTCCACATACTCCCATCTTCATAATCCAGTCGACCAACAGGTGAAGGAGAAAGAGTGCGAGTAAGTAACTTTGCCTGACACCGGTCTTCACCTCGAACGAGTTTGTCAGCTGCCCTCCGTGCACGATTTTGCAGTTTAGTCCATCATGTTGACTATCTTCTAAGGCACGCCGTAGTGTCGAAGAAGCCCCCATAGTGTTATCTTGTCTAGCCTGTTGATCTCGAAGTTGGGCGTCTACGAAGTCCTTCAATCTATTTAACTTGCAGGTCTAGTTACATGTTACCGAGCACAAGCTAAATCATTCACCAAGATTATCTATTTCTATGTTAGACGAAAATTCAATGAACGATGGACAGTTTATTGAGACTTGTCAAGATCAGAGACAACTAACTTACATCACTCGATTACACATCATGGACAGGTGCATTTGGTAGCAGTTGTGACCTATATCCGTTTAATGAATGCTGTTTCACCAGTACAGATACAACAAAGAGCGGACTCATATTTTATCATCTGGAATACTATAAAACGTCGGGAATTTCCAATGAAGACATCATGACTACGCAGTGTTTGTCATCTTTATTGTCTGGAAATTATTATGCGAGGATTCTAAAGTCAGTCAAACTAGAATTCCAGAATGAATGTATGATAGGACATAAGTGAAACACGGTTCACATGTCAAAGTGTATGCAATCTAAACTGGCCAGCTGTCGTAAGAGAAGCGCAGAACGTGCATTCGAATTTAGTTTGATGAGAATACTTAAACAAACGCCTTCAGCGCGGAATGTTCCAAGTAAAACCATAGAGACTAACAAAAACTTGAAAACTATTTATTTTATGGGTTTATTCACCACTACAGCTAAATCCTCACCAGCAGAATGGCGATGACCCTGTGACGTGACCAGCCAGAAGTTTAAACTTAACAACCCTGCTTTTGGTAAACACAATTCTCGTCTTTATTCAGACCTAAGGAGTCATTTGGTCAGTGATGTAAATGTAGGAACCAATATCTTAGTTTTTCAACGTCTTTATTCCTCCATACTTTCTAGTCATGCCGAGCCAACATTAAAATGTCTCTACGTATCTCGACATTTGGTTTGATTGACTTTTAGATCTCTGAATAACTCCTGGACAGTGTAGTCGACAGATATTAAGTAGTCACTTCATCTTAACACTTTACGGTTTATACCTAACATCGAAGACAGAGTAAACAGCTGGATACCTTTAGTATAAACAACATTATTTGACAGCTCTCATAATTGAAATTTCTTGACGACTATAGTCAAAAGACGAATTATTTATTTGTGCACTGAAAGCCCGAATCCTGGTAAAAGTCAACTACAAATAACATGCCGAGGTTTTTTTGAGGGGCTGTGGTCAGCCGATAAGCATTAATTACAACTTGAAACGAGAACTAGAAAACCCAAACCTCTGTACGCTACTTTTAGAACATTATTTTTACAGATTATTGGAATTGATATGAGGTAACATCCTTAGTTTATAACTCAGTTTCCCGAATTTTAGAAAAGCATTATCGATTTTGTTGAAAACTTAATAATACACTTCGGGGTTTGCAACTGAAAAGCTACAAAAGCTATTTTTCCCGAAAATAATTAGAAGTCTCAGAATCTCCAAAAGGTCTAATGCAGAACACGAATTTTAAACGACTTCGGGACAGCGATTGCAAGTAATGGTAGGAAGTAAACTCGTATTTGTTCGCTTACAAGAACAAAACTTAATATGGATGATAATTAGTCCGATTTCAATAGTAACAGACTTATCATACTCATACCCAGGCATTCTAGAACCGAAAATTGTAAATTATATGGATTAAAATTTTGTCGAAATGGTACCATTTCAAGAGAATTAAGTTTAGTCAAGAAGCATTATCTTACTGACCACAAAACGCTGTTATATACCACTATTTTCTTATGTTATAACAAAACTTCTTTCATAGTACATAAGATTATTCTTTCAATGGGTTTAAGATGAAAATGGAAATCTAACACGTGTTCATGAGAAAACCTTACCGTAGTAACTTAGAACAAACAGCCGCTTTCAGTCAGCTCAAGGTTACACTCAAGATCTAATATACAATATCATTCTCACAACCTAGTATTAACCGATTGAAACATTTTGCGCTCGATTCTTTTTCTTCCGGTACGGTTACAGGTGTTTGCCAGTGTAAAATGAATGGTGGTCTAGCCACTGGACTGCACTAAATCTAGTGGGTTGGTATTTGTTTGAGTTTGTATGTACCGTGAGTTGAATGAGTACGTTTATCTCAGAGCAGTGCACTATATTTACCTTGAGACTTATATGACTTATACCTCATCCTACGCAACAATACAAAACTGTAGTATTTGTATTATTAATATTGAATTCCATATATGTACCGCATTTGAAACCTTACTCTATCAGGTGCTGGTTTCGTTTTCTTTCGACATCACCACAACAGTTTTGTGCCAGAGTCATAAAACCTGGTCAGTAATCAGCTTTTAAAATACTATTCATAAAATAATATATTAGCTTCTGTGACTGAAAAATGAAGAGTTGGATTGTTGTTCCCGCATAAACTGTCTTCCGTTCTAAGGTATACACCTGAAGTTTCTGCTGACTTAAGGCGAAATTCTCAATATTTTTATTAAAATTTCTCGCTGGTTTCGAAGACTGATATTGCTGAGTGTAACTCATTGTTAGACATCGTAAGCCACAATCGCTCATATAGAATATGGGATGTCAGTTTAAATATTCATTTGTTTTGTATGTTTTTGGTGGTTAATATATCCCCAAATCAAGTGATGTTGTGAGTTTTTGACATTATACTAACTTCACTAGACCTAATAGGTAAATGGGCTGCTGGCGCTCGGTGATGTACCCACATGCGGTAATCGTTGGGTACGCCGTGCTAGACATCCTTCATAGCAACAATTTAGCTTGGATAATACTCTAATCCCCAATTCTGGTTTGACTGGCTTCAGTACTCTTCATTATAAACGTTTTTGAACAGCAGTATTGTAGTGGAATACTTCTACGAAGAAAACGCAATTGGTAAAAAGGTGTGGCGGACCAAACGATATATTATTTGAAAATATTAACAAAGTCATTGAATACAAACAGATGTGTCTCTTAACCGTTTGCGGGGAAGGTGCACGGTTTTGTTCAGCGGCGAGCTTTCTCACCGTACTTCTGGTGATACCAACAAATACCAGTTGCCCTTTTCGGAGACTTGGAGCGGTGTCGGGAGCATGACCTTCCCCTAGAGAAAAGTGTAGTTGGTCTAGTGCTAATCATTGCTACCAAGGCTCGTAACGTTTCTATCTGGTTCGTAAGTTGCGTTATCTGTTGTTGAAGATTAAGAACGTTACACATATTATCTATGCTGGCGGTCTGTACAGAATTAACTCCCTGGCTGTCAGGATAAATTTCCGTTATTCTGTCAGCCATATCAGCTAAATACGTTAGGTTGACTGAATTTATGGTTACTGAAAGAATCTGTCTTACATTATCCGTGATGGAAAACCAACAGTTCTTGAGTAAGGTTTTCGTCTAATTTATAAGGTTCTGACAGTTCTTTCATGTGTATCTTAAGAACTGTGATAAGTTTTTGTCTTCACCCGAATTCACATGACGGTTAACAGTTGTTTGTAACCTTTTTTGCATGCGGATGCCGGAAGTTCGCTGAATTAAAGCAGCTTTAATTTTGTCATAAGGGGGGCACTCTCAGGTATCTTGTTCAATCAGGTCTCTAACTTTAGCAGTTATGTCCTAATGGGTAGATAGCACTAACAACATACGCGTTATTTGTCCGTTGAAGCGCATATATTTATGGCTTGGAGAAAGCTTCTAATTTGGTAAGTAACCACAAGTCCTAGATTACTAAATACCATATGCAGGGAGCTTAAAATCTGAGATAAGCGTTGATGTAACTTAGAACTTTATCGATCAGATTGTGGTGTGGTAAAAGTATTTGCTGGAGGAGAATCCGTTGTCAGTAGGTTAGTGTAGTAAAACAGTATTTCATAGAAAAAAAACGTGTAAGCCGAAAATGTCAAT